>VZUI01064865.1:0-114940 GCA_013401135.1 Cettia cetti | reverse complement strand
CCTTCCTTCCTTCCTTCCTTCCTTCCTTCCTTCCTTCCTTCCTTCCTCCCTCCCTCCCTTCCTCCCTCCCTCCCTCCCTTCCCTCTTTTCATGTCTTCCTTTGCTCTGACAGAGCATGTAATTGTTGATAGAGATCCGATTATCCTTTGAAGTGAAATTGCTTATCAGACTGTAAATTCCAGATTCCCTAAGAAAAGTTTGCAAAACAAAAATTGCAAGATACATTAAATGCATCCCCATCTCTCTTGTACATGTTGTATGGCATACCATTATATCATTTTCCCTACATCTGCCATAAAAGGAAAGAACTTCAGTGAAGGGCTGATGAATGTGTGCAATTTACTGTAACTGTTGGGCTAATCCCCTTCCCCCACCCTGTTAGCTGAGCTGTGAGAGCCATAAACCAGCTGTGAGAGCCATGAACTCTCTGAAAGGAGGAAGAGATACCAGCACTCTGATAAGAAACAGAGCATTCACTTGTCCTTGTTACAGTTAGAGAATAAGCAGCATGAGGATGATGACTTTTTCGTGCAAGACATGACCAGTATTTTATTTAGCAGCTGTGCCAGTTACTTTGAAACACATGGAAGGACCTCTAGCAGCATGCATTACCTTTCGTTTCAAGAACAAGACTTTGCATGTTGTGACTAGTTTTTAAAACACTCATTTGGATGTTGCATTTCCCATCTGAGAAAAAAAGGGCCTTTAGTAAATGAAATGCAGAAGCACAGTCTATTCAAGTTCATATTTACATCCCAGTGTGTCTCCAAGCTGGGGACAATATATCCAAATGGATTCTGGTGCCTAGATTAGAACTAAGGTGCTCCTTCCAAACCCAAGACTCTGAAACCTCCTCCATCTACAGCATACTTACAGATGCCTAGCAATCCTCTGCCCTTGATGCTGTTGTAATGCCTATTGCTCATACCAGCATGTGTTGGCGAATGTTCATCGATACTTTTGGTATGACAGGGGCAGATAAACTGCAGCCTAAACAGCAAAGGCCACCCATACACTATTAAACCAAAGGCACACGAAGGTACATGAAATTAGGCTTCTGCAGAAAATACCTGTCCTGACAGAATGGAGCTTGCAACTACAATAGTGGAAGACATTATTTTGTATTAAAATAGTTCTGTGCAACTGTTAAATTGGGAGATAAAGGGTGGTAGTCATTGCCTTCTAAATAACAGCCTATCTGGATCATTTTCTCAGGAGTTAACAGGCTTTGAACCAAATTCCTTTTTCTTCCTGAGGGTTTTTAAGATGTGTTAGGGTTTTCTTTCTTTTCTTTTCTTACCCCACTGCAGGCTGAAATACTGCAGAAGTACTCTTCAGTCTTCTAGTTATAGCTGAGCAATTAGGCATATGAGCCAGATGAAATCTGTGAGAAGCACAGAGAATGGAGGCAAGAATAAAATGGATGCTCAGCTATACAAAATTAATTGAAATAGCTGTATAATATTGACTTGATATACATGTAGTAAAAATTATGAAGCACAGGAAATAATTCTTTAACAGTGGGTTGATTTCTCAAGTTTCTGGTTAATTTTCAGTTATAGACAGATATCTATCTACTAACCATTTAGGGACAGAAGATGACTGGGAGTAGTTAGCATAGAGTTAGGAAGGGGGAGTCAATCGTGACCAACTAGATAGCCTTCTGTGATGAAAGACTGTCTCAATAGATAAGGGGAGAGTAGTGATTGTTTTTTATCTTGATGTCAAAGAGGATTTTGGTGTTTTCTCTAATAGCATTCTAATAGACTTGTTGCTGAAATATGTTTTAGATAAGTGAATGCTGAGATGGATTGAAATCTGACTGAAGGCCTGAGCTAAAAAAGGTTTTGGTTGGTGATATGAAGTCCAGTTTTGGGCCAATTCCTAGTGATGTACATCAATCATCAATACTGAAGCTAATGCTGATTAAAACTTTTGATAAATTACTGGTATGGACTGTACCCTCCTCAAGTTTGTAAATGAAACACCATAGGAAGAAGTGGTAACAAACCAGAAGGCAATGCTGCCATTCAGAGGGATCTGGATAGACTAAAAAAATGGTCTCTAAAAGATCTCAGGAAGTTCAGCAAACGGAAGTGCAAGGTCCTTCCCCTGAGTAGGAACAACTCCAGTCACACACCAGAAGCCTACCACCTGGAAAGCAATTCTGCCAAGAAGGGGGATAGATATCAAACTGATCATTGAGCCAGCAGTGTACCTTTCCAGCCAAAACCAGCTTCCTGGGAGAAATGTTCACAGCAGGTAAAAAGGGAGGAGATCCTTCCCCTCTACTCAGCCCTGGCAAGGCCTCCTCTGGAGTGCTGGGGCTAGTTCTGGGCTCCTCAGTATGGAACAGACATGGAGCTACAGGACCAAGTCCAGTAAAAGGCAAGGGAGATGGTTAAAGAACTGGAGTACATCAGATACAAGGAGAGGCTGAGGGAGCTGGGACTGTTCAGCCTGGGAAAAAGAAGGCTCCACCGTGGCATGAAAACCTCTTGGGTTTAAACTTTTAGTAGTAGATATTGTTTTGTTCACACAAAACAATCCACACCTTATCCATAGCGTCTTAGAGAAGCAGACTTTGCTGATCCAGTACTGCATCATTTCCACATGGCAAAAAAACAATGTCAGAATTTGAAACACCTTGAATATGTCTTCTGAATTATGGGGTTTAACATACCTTTTTGATCTTAGCCTCCTTCCAAGTTTCACAGAACATCAAGACTGATCATCAGATTTTAAAAGTAGCTTTTGAGTGAGCAGTGATCTCTCCTCCATCTCAAGAAAGCAAAACAAGGGTCTTTAGCTGTTTATATTTATTTTCTCCCTATTGGCAGAATGGATTTGCCCTATTTCTCCCCTGCTCCCTAAAATAGTTTGCCCCAAGGCCCAGAAGTCCTACCCTCCTGCCTATCACCCAGTTGCCTAGCACCCTGTTCTGGAAAGTTCTGTGTTATTCGGTTGATGATTGGTTTGAGAACACTGTACACACCCCTGTGTGTATCCCATTGGTTGTTCCCCTTTGTCAATCCTCACTCTGTAATCTTCCCATTGGTCCCAGTTGTGTTCCTCCCTTTGTACCACCCCTCTTTAAAAGTTGCTGCACAGACGGTCCCTGTGTTCTTAGCCCCCGGTTTCCTTCCAGCTCTGGAGCTGGTTTGAATATACTTGGATGAAGCGACTCCTCTTCCTTCTTTGCTTAGATCCTTGCAGTGAGAGTCTTATTGTTCTGGCCACATACCTGTCATTGTTGCCCAGGATTGTGACCTTGCCAGAAGTGGCACCCAAGGTAAAAAGGGCAAACAATATTTAGCTATCAAATGCCATGTTTGCCTCTTTGTTCTAGAGCTTTTTACCTCTTACGTGCTGGGGTGTGAGAGTGACCTGGAAGTGATGAACTGCCCATGTGCACTTTTCTGAGACATGAACTGCTGCTAGGAGAGAGGAGCCTCTCACCCACCCCAGCATGGAGCTGGAGACCTGGCTGCAAAGGGAATTTCTGTTTACCAACTGGTCTCAAGTTTTGCTATATTTTGCTCTTGCTCACCAGTCATAGTTTCACACTAGAAACTGAGTAGAAAGTTTCTATCTCAAGATTTTGATAATGAAATCGATTTTAAAAAGACAAATAGGGTAAACCACCAATACTGAAACCAGTCTCTTGCCAGCCAGAAACTTTAAATTTGATGCTTTCTCCTGCCTTGTGTAAGCAACAGCCAGGTGTTGCTGAACAATGAATCTTTTTGTTTTCCTATGTGGGCTGTTTTAACTTTTGTTTTCATGTCTAAGAGCTGAGAAGAAATGGAAAGTTCAACTTTGAAATCAATTTCTTCTTCAATTCATGACAAGGGGCCAGGGAAGGCCTGTTAGTGGCTATGTGAATCAGTCCCTGCAACTGTTCAGGCTGATCGTGTAGCTCCTGCTTGGAGATGGAGAGGATATACTCTAGAAAGATAAGTACATCCATGTAAAATAAAATGTTGTTTCTACTGCAATACCTCCTAGCACCTTGGAGGTCTTGGTTGTATTGTGGATGACATAACTGTTACAGATACTCTCAACCAGCAGAAGGACTAAAATAAACTCAAATTGAAAGGTATCAGTGACTTTTTGGATCAGTCAGTACTTCTCTGAATAGCTCTAGATTTACCAAAATACATTTCTCCACCCAGAGAAGAGTCTTAGTAATTTTCTGCCCTATGTCCTGAGTCTCCTGACATGTCTGCTTCAGCATGTTAAGACCTCCACTTGTGCCGAGGCAGACATTGCAATTGTAGTAGCAGATATTTTCTTTCATTGCTTAAACTGACTTCCAGCGGGGACAAACTATATTATTGAAAGGTGATCATATTGATTTTACATTTGGGTTGAGTTTTTAGACCAATATTGATAGGTTTTTTTCAGCCACTGTGATGTCTACCACAATTGAGGAAGTTGTTGCCTTTTGAGAAAATAAAAGCAACAAGATAGGCAAGTCTTGATGCAAGTTGATTGTTTGGGGTAAGTTACAGCAATATAACTTACCTTCAGGTAATACTTAGGGCTATTGCTGGGGCCTCTGTCATTAAATGGTCCTGGGCCATTGGAGCTATGTGAGAGAGCTGAAGGGCATCACAGAAACCTCTGAAGGATGTGGTGTCTGCTTTGTGGGGAGAAAGATGTTTCCTGATATGAGTAGTGAGGAGCTGAAACAGAAATGAAAACCCTTTTTCATAAGCATCTGCCTTTCAAGTTTCCTATTTGTTAGACCTTTGACATAGGAGGATATGGTTGGGACTGAATCTGGCACACTGCAATGGCATGAGGAAGCAGCACAGTCTTGTTAAATTGAGACCCTGGTAGGCAGCACACGTGAGGTAAAGGGTTGTGTTGCAATTGCCTGAAAGTGCCTGTGTTGGATTAAAAAGGAGTCTGAAGCAGAGGCTGGCTCTATCTACCTTGTGTTCAGTGTGACAGGTATGAGCAGGCCATCATGCAAGACTAAGTCCTTTTGAGTTGTGGTCATGGTAACATTGTGACTATAGGGAGAAATGTGAAGTTGAACCTAAATCTGATTTTTTTTTGTCAAAAATAGGACAGCATCTTTAGTCAGTAGGGTTGATGGAGTAAAATAATCGCATATATTTACATAGATGAGAGCTGTTGTAGCTACTCCAATAAGAAAATGTTTTAAATTAAATGTTGTCTGGGTTTTTTTATGAGAAAGTGGTATGGTGCAAATAATAAATGTATTGAAGACTTAAAATGCTGCTTAACAAGTACTTGGAGTTCTGACTATTTTTGGTATTCTTGTCCTGCTGGTGCTTTGGAATCTACTCATAAAATAGTTTCATAGGAGCCTCTTTTCATTTTATTTGCCTTTTGAGGTACAATTAGTTCTTAGGAAAAAAGTGTTCTGTATTCAGATGTAAATTTACAAATCCAACTTCATTTCTGCCCCTTTGACAGATTAAATCAGCTATCTTTGTGTCTGCTCGCAGTGAGACTGTGCAAACCATTTTGAAATCATGCAAAATGTGTTTTTATGGAGCTAATTTGCCTGAAAGCTGCCAGAACTTCTTTTCTGGTTTGAATGTGTTGTTGTTGAAAACAAACATGAGGAAGAGAAGCTGTGAATATTGAGATAACCATAGAGCTGCTAGGAGATTGTGTGTAAAACTATACTGATTTACACAACATTCTAGACACATTTTTAGGATTTAACATGTCCCTACAAATAGAAGGTTACACAGCACACAATGAAAAATATTTTCCTGACTAGAAGGTTTCATTTATATCTGTGCCAAAAATAAAATAGTCTCTGATTTACAGTTCTGCTGGCTGAACAAATTGTTTGGTATGGAAACTTTGACAAGCTTTTCTGGCCTTACTTTTTTAATTAGGCATTTTTTTCTGTCCCCTGAAAATATACTCCATGCTGAATTCAGCACTCTATTTCTCCTTTCCTTTTGCTGTTGCTGAGTTTGATCTTTTCAACATGGTGAGTTAGATTTCAGCCATTATATCTGTTTTTGCCGCCAAAGTATTTTCTTCTTTCCAAGAGTAAGACTTTCCCTACTGTGCTCTAGATTATTTGGCTTTATTTAGCACAACTTTTGGAAATATTTTTCTTTTGGGGTCCTCTATCTATTTTAGGTCCTTGCAGTGTCGGTCCTGCCTAAGGTCGCCTACTTTTTGTGTCTACTGACTATACCTGATTCAGGACCATTGGTACCATTTAGTACTCCAGATGAGATTTCAAGAGGTCCTAGGTCTTCAGTCTACTAATTGTTCTTTCTGGTCTCTAACACGGACTCTGCTCTGAACATCATCTACTTGACCCAAACCATCACACCACCCAGTGCAGAGTCACAGTACAGATCTCTGAATCTCTTCCAAATGAGCTTGAATTTGGGGTTTGTTTGTTTGTTTGTTTGTTTGTTTCAGGCACTACTGCTATATTAGCAGAGCTGGACATCCACCCTAAGTAGCCTTACGTTGTCTCAAGTCTAGGACAGCCAAGAATGGCTCCATACAGGCACAGCTATTCTCTTCCTGGGTCGTATTGCCATTGGTGGAACTACAGGGTCATCTGTGCTGATCTCTGCTGTGCCATGTGAACATGTCCCTGAACTCCCAGAACCCTTGTCACACCAAGACAAACATGCAGGTGCACACATTTTACACTTTTCTTCATTCACAAAGAGATATGCATTGTTATTAAAAATTTGAATCTATGTTTTTCACAATCCTGACTTGGCAAGATGGTTAAGAACATGCTTAAAATGAACCAAATTGCCATTTATAGCACTTGTGGCATCCACAGCAGGCAAATGTTTCTCTTTTAATGGAGAACAATGAACACCTGAGCAAATACAATAATGACAAGGAACATACCTCTCCAATGAATATAAAATGAAGTTAATATATTACTTCATATTCCATCCTGCATATTGTTGGGTGTATTCTTAAATATCTGCTGTGCTGTAGATCTGATAGGTATGAACAATGAATCCTGGAGTTTTACATCCCATCACATACATGGGGCACTGTGGGAGCCATATAATCCAGATTCATTCATCTCTTGCAGCAACTAACATTTGTGGATGTCCCAGAAGACAGCAGTAAGACCCATGTGTTGGTGTTAATGAGAGCCTTCTTTTTATCTCCAATGGCTGGAAATACTGGCAGTGGAAAGGTGCTGCTCAGAATAGATCCCTCAGCTACAGCAGATTCTGTGGGCACTGTTGCTTCTGTGTTGACTTCTGCAACTTTTAGTCACAACTCAGACTGGTTTTAGTAAAATTTCTTATCTTAAAGTTTGATTTATTAAGCTTTTACAAACACAGTAATGGTTGGGGAATGTGAAAATACTGTGGTAGATAAACATTTGGTTCCTCTCTATTTATTCTACATCGAGAATGAAGTTAATCTACTTTTGCCAAAGGAGGAGGATGTTTTACTCTTTTAATTTGTTCTTTGTATAACTGTGTTACCAATGTGTTTTCTGCCTATAAGAGACACTCACTCTTACAGGATCTTCAGGATTTCTGGATGAAACTATGAGACACCAATTTTAATAAGAACCATCTTAACTGACAAGCCATAGTTTCTCCTATCAGTCAACATAATTTAGTAACACGGTTATGCTCCCCAGTATTTAATTGCATTCTGGAGACAGTTTTTACCATTCTGCAAGGCTTAGCTCACAGATATCTCCACTTTTATTTTGGTGTCATAACTGTCAACATCTGGTCAACCCTGAGAGATCTTCATGGTGGTAGGATGAGTGCTATCTTCAGTTCATGTGCCATAATTAACACATATGATAATAAGTAAAGCAAAACAAAGAGTCTGGGAAAAATCATTGATGCTTAAATTCAATGACAAAAAATGCCCTTTGCCATTGCTTATCTTACACATAGTCTCAGTAATAAGGACAAGGATATGTGCAACACATTCTGGTGTAATTTGGTCAATGGTGTTTGCACATGCCTAACTCCTCTACCTTCTCTAGCATTACACTACATGCTCAAAGACAGAACCCTGAATTTAGTGCTTCTGTGTGCTTCAATACACCACTTAGTGCTCCTTTTTGCTTTCTGTGGCAAAGACAGGTCACAGGGGAACTGTCTAGCAAATGACTGCCTTCTAAAATTAAGATGGCTTGGAGATTTCTTTTGTGCCAGTACATCCAAGACCTGTCAGGGAAAGAAGAGAAATTTCAGACAATTTTCAGGCTAGGACAATGCTCACTAATTCAGGACTAAACAGTAATGAAAAAAGAGAGAAATTCACAAAAGAGAAGGTTGGCCACAATCACCATAACAGCCCCTGCATCTCTACATACCATGTTCAGTACCAGAGATAAAGAAAGTGTCCTGAAGCACAGGGTAAAGACTTCTAAATACATTCGTATTTGGTGGCAAAACTTCTCTGAGTCTTTATGTGGTTGACACAATATTCTTGCAATCATGGCATGACTATTAAGACAACCAAGGAATTCCTAAGTCCTTAGTTTAGGAATTCTTAAGTCCAATCTTCTTCCTGCCTTTGGCAGCACAGGTAATTCAGTGCTGTTAAAATGAATGTAAAGCCAACTGTTTCCATCCATTCACCACAGGATGTTGTTTGAAGCACCACTTTCTTGGTTTCAGTGTCCTATGCTGGTCCTTGAATGCCAACTGCCTCGGGAAGGTTGCTACAAAGCACCATGGCATATCGACTCTTGTCTAGACCTTGGAGCAAATTGTTAAAAAGGCTGAGGACAAGATCAGCATCTATATGAATTCTAGGTGAATGGCATCTTCTGAAGGGACTGTGGTTTGGGAGATGTTACCAGCTGGAAACACTGGGGATTATTACACTTATTTTAGGCAAGCACGGGTTAGTCTTCAGCCAGACTGCCTAGGCTTAGACAGTATTGTGTAGAATTGGGCTGTTAAAACACATTGTGCTTAGGGACAGCTTTTTACCCTGCTAATGTCCACAAGTGACTCCTTCATTCTGCCTTCTTGAAAAGTGCAATATTAAATATATTCTCTATAAAGCTGAATAAGTGGACCCTCTTTTCCACCTTCTTTTCCACTGGCTCAAGGAAGTGCAAGTCATTCTTGAAAAGTGCATGTATAATTATGTAATTTTATGTAGAAAAACTTGTTTTCTGTTACATCAAAACCAGTGATGATTATTTATTCCTCAAAGTGGTCAAGTTTCTGGTCTTGCCAGAAACCACTTCTCAGATTGGAGGGAAATATAAGCATCTTTTCCAAAAAAGTGTGAGACTGTTTGTGTTTATATGCCTTCGTTTCTGATTGTTAATTGATAGTCTTTTAATAAAAAAAATAGTTCTCACTGCATTTTCATATTAATTAATTAAAAATAACTGGCATGTCACTCACACATGAGTCATGGATGTTGTTCTGCCCCTTTGCAAAGCACCAGTGTGTTTGTGCACCTGAATTTGGTGGGCTGGATCAGCCACCAGCTAAGACTACCATGTGTGGCTGGACCAAAATTCACTACAGCACTGGTTCTATTTAAAACAAAAACACAGGCACATGCTACATAGATGTGTTATGTCATCATTGGATGGTTCATATTATACTCTGAAAAAATAATGCATCATTATTTATTATGAAAACTAACTGATTTGGTTCTGGGTCAATTTTATTTGCCATCAATACTGTTTCAGTTTTTGGTGGAACCCTGCCAACTTTTCCTGTTCTCTTTGCTCTAACCAAGGCCCTGAAAGCTGACTTCCACAGGCTGTCTGTGATTAGACAGTGGGGTCTCTGTAAGTGTGGTCTCATATGAGAAGCTGTATGTTTTTTCTGTAGAGGGAACTTGTCATTAAAGAACTGAGAAGATGAGTGGGTGGTACCTTGGGCTGTTTTTCTTTTAATTTGGCCCTCATTTACTTTAGACACTATGAAGGAGTCCACATTAGCTGATGGTGCCCACAATTCACTTGTACTGATGAAGGCAGCTTGACAGCTGCATAAATCACTGCTAGATACTACTGATAAATTGCTGCATATGAATTTTTAGAGGACCACCCAAGCACGACTTGGGGGCAGCCTGCAGTCACATTAGGCTTGCACATGAGTACAGTAATGCAAATTTGCTTAACTCTTTATTAGGATTTTGTATAGTTTTCCTTTTAAGAAAGGTATTGACATTTCTCCACTTGCTTATTTGCTAGACTGGTGAAATAAGTTGCCAGGATCCAGCACCTCCCATCATCTGTTGTTGTGGTATTAAGATTTGTTTGTTCATGAAGGGGTACCAGTTTGCTTCCTCATTTTGAGCTGCACAACCTGGTGGTAGGGAGGAGGAGAGGAAAGGGAGGAAAGGGATGGGAAAAGAGAAATTAACTTCTAGCTCAGTATAGGTAATTATTGTGTGCTAGAGAGAAAAGCTTGGGCAGGACAAAGTGATTATTAAAAAGCTGCAGTGTGCTGCCTGTGAAACAGCAAGGAATTATATACTGCCATTTCTAATTGAAGGGCACAGTGGATGTCAGGACTTGGTATCATACCCATCAAAAGGGGTAATATAAGAGCTCAGGAACAGGAACTTATTTCTAGTAGCTGTACAAGCAAATCTCCATGAGGAACTTAGCTGCCTTATTAAAAGCTAGAAAGCTATTGATCCAGTGCCATCTGACATGAGTCGACCCCTGGGAAACATTAATCAATAGAAAGGCTGTAACATGAGATATGGGACTAGAATTTGCAAAGCCTGATTCTTATCAGACGTCCTGTGTCACCTGCAGGGCTCTCTAGGTCCGTTGTGTCACTCAGCCACTGGTGTTACAGCTTTCTTAGCAGTGGTCACTGCTAATGGACTGTTGACCTTTTGTCTAATGATTATGGTATCAGCAGCTTTATGGCTGCCATGTGTTTTATTAAGGAGTACTTTCCTCACTTTAAAGAAATTACAGACTTATGCTACCAGAGTTCATTTTTCTGGCATTCCCATCTCAGTCTGCTTCAGTGGTATCGTGGAAAAAAATTCCCTGTCTTTCTTTCTGGTATAACATGAATCAGAACACAATTATAACACCATCTGGAACATCTTTTCTTTATCTGCTAGTTACTGCTATGGACAGTAGTATTTTAAAAAGATATTTCCATATTCCACTCTCAGAGTCTGATCTCTAATCTGAATAGATGTACAGAGAGCCAAACTTCAAAAATGCTCATTTCTAAAATTTGCAGTAATTACATAAGCATGTGCAAAACTACAGTTGACAGCTGGCTTTTTAGTACAACAGTCATTTAAATGGGCAATTGCAAAGGCTGGATGAATGGTCATGGTAACAGTAACACTCTGTGTGTGTATATGTGTGTGTATGCCTGCATGTGTATCTGTGCACATATCTGCATCAGGACGTGTGTCTCAGTTCCCATGACCTGTCTTGTGAGAAGGAAGGCAAAATCCAAAAAAGAAAAGTATAACTCTTACGAGGGAGCCATAAAAGGAATTATTCTGGATTTCCTTTTCTTTGGTGGCCTTTCATTTCTTGGCATACCTGTTTCCATTCTATCATCTGGAAATCTCTCTAGGTGTCAAGTGGTTTGATTTGAACAGCTTTTGGTCTTTGAAAGTCAATTAAAATCTCCTCTGGGATGAGAACCTTCAGCATAACTGTACCCTACCCCCAAAGTTTCAGTCTCAAGGAAGTGAGCAGTGAAAAAGAAGACAACCTTCAAGAACTGACATGCTTGTTCACACCTGTGGAAAAAAAAAAAAACCCAATGGAATTTAAGCAAACATTCACACTTGGGTAAAGCTTTTTGCTGTTTAAAAGAAGTCCTTGTGTTTCAGTCAGCCACCAGCATTACTACTTTCTGACTTAGAGTGACTCATATCTCCATACTGGATATGGTAGATTATTATGCAAAATGTCATTGATGATTAGTAAATGGAAGATGTGTCAATCAGAAGTTTTAATTGCAGGTAAAAACACTCCAGAAGCCTCTATTAGCAGTGAACTGAACTGCCAGAGGGCCTTCAATGCAAAGTTCATTTAGTGTATGTTTCTTGGTAATAGTCTAATTAGTTTCATGTACTATCAGCTATTGTTCATAATATGCCAAAGCTCAACATCTCACCTTTCACAAACATAAAAACACAAGTGGTTTTGATAAGTCTAAAATGCCTTCACCAGTTTTAACTACTTGCTGCATTCCCACAGTCATTTACATATTCTGAGAAACTGGCAAATGGGTGCAGCTTTAAAGGATAACAGGTGTGCTAAATAGAGTGGCAACAAATGTCATACCAGTTCTCAGGTTACATTTATTGACTTGGTATTCTAAAGAAAACCTTCATTAAGAAAAAAAAAGTCTAAACATACTCTTGTGCACATCTGGTTTGGTTTTATTTCTTTAAAATTAGATTTGTTTTCCTCTTTCACTCTCAGGAAATATATTTAGGAAAAATGTTCGTCTTGGAATGACATGCAGTGGTATGGCAGGCTGACACATTTTGAAATCTGTTTACTTTCTACCAGTCAACAGTTGCTAAAATGTTCCTGGAATGAACAGTGGTTTATATCTGTTGAGTGTTTGGATCTTTGCATCTTTAGATGCAAAGATTATAGTAGTTTCTTACACTCAAAATTAACTTGCAAGCTTTCTTGGTGGCTGGGAGACCCATTAGCAGGCATCGGGGGAAGAAAAATCTTAAATGAGCTTGTGAAGTGGAATCCTGTGTTCAAGGCTGCTGCAGTGTTTCTCTGCCTGTGATTTCCTAGAACGCAGCTCAGAGGGCCTAGCTGGCTCCTGTAAGCAGTGATACCAGGCTGTCCCTGTGGGACTCTAGGCTCCCATACTGGTCCCATTCCTGCTACTGGATGCTCAGGTTCTCACAGCATCACAAGGAGGCAGTTCTTGTCTTTAGCAGCAAAGCTGTTATGATTTCAGGTGTGAGACCAAGGTGGTCCAGAAGATGCTTTTACATTGTTTTACTTCTGGCATCCCTTGGCTAATACAAAAGACCCAGAAAAAACAGCAGTAAGTTTTGGGTCTTCTCTGTCATTGTCTCTGTAAAGAAAATTTTGGCTCTCGGCTCCAGAGTAGCCATTCCCTGGGTTTAGAAGTTTGCTCGCAACATTCCTTGCCAGACTTTGTCTCAGTTACTAGTCAGAATCTTGGCTATACTCAGGTCAAAGATCCCTGTCCTTCAAATGTCACTACAGAGCCTTAGTGGGTCAGTGCTATTGGGGGAGGTCATGAGCTGCGCCATCAGGGGACCATTTATTCAGCCAATGCACAGGGCTGGTTTCTGCATCTCTTGAGTTTAGCTGTGTTAAACTAACCACCTCGGGGTTTCACCAGTGACCCTGCTCAGACCCTTGCCACTCCATGGGCACCCTTGCAATCTCTCAATATGGCTTGCAGGGAGAACGTGACCTCAAAGGATGACTGGTGCAGTGGCACAGGTGTGCACTGGTGAGAGCAGGACAGGCACTAAGCATTTCTGCTCCATATCACTGAAGCTGCCTATCTCAAGGTTTAGCAGTTAGCCCTCCCCATTAGTCACCCCTAAAATGGATTATGCAGGCAAAGCTGGGTTTTGCCAGACACAAAAGGGAATCCATTCTACTAATAACAAAAGGCCATTTTCAGTAACTCAAGTTTGAGTGCAAGCTGGCCTTGGGGCTGTGCAAATGCTCCCAAAACTCTGGGTTCTAGATGTGTGCTGTTGAAAACCTGTCTCCATGAAGAGTGTGGGAGAGCTAGTATTAAGTCTAGAAAGGCTATCCTCAGCTGTGTGTTCTTGTATAGGGCATCTGGCCTCTAAGCCCTTTCTAACCTGGGTGATGACTGGGAAGGAATTTTTTAGTCAAGAAGAATGGTGTTAGCAACAGTCACCAAATACTAAGTAGACTAATGAACACTTCATATGTATTTTGAGTGTTTAAAATTTTATTTCATAACACTTACCCAGTAACTCCTGTGGATAACTCTTTGTCTTCCTGTGATTTACAAGCTACTGCTAGTGATTCTTCAATGCTTAAAATCCAAGCTATGTTCATCAGCATTTTTGGTTTTTTCTTGAAGAGATCATGTTGTACAATATGTCTCTGTTTCGTGGTTGGACAATGGTACTTAAATTGATGGAGTTGGTTGCGTTTACCAGCACAAGTATGAGAGTCCACAGTCATTTCCCAATTTCCATAGAGAAACTGTTGGCATCACCAGAATTCCCTCCGAACAACTCAGTAACATATCTGAAACAAAGAAAGAAAAAGGCACTCATTGGAAATCTAGGGTGAATTACTACTCTTAATTTGAGATAATGTTTCTGGAAGGCTATTGATCTCAGGTCCTATGGTTATGCAGAGCCATCATTGCCTACTAGGATGAATGTTAGGATCCTTCTGACTTCTTTCTGTTAATTGCTGTTTAATGAGGCAGCCCAGCATCTGCTCTGATTCATTTCCAGATGCTTTGTTTTAGGGTGTTCCACTTTTTAAAATCCTACATTAGTCAGAAACACTACCTCACTACAGAGCTAAAGCAGCTGCCTGATTAACTGAGCAATAGTTGGAAATTTTAACACACGCAGGTTCTTTGCAAAATAACCTATAAAGAACTAGTTGCAGTCTGCAGCTGCTACCTCATGATTGCCCTTGAAAAAATGGAAGGGGAAAACAGCAACATGTCTCTGACATCTTGTTTTAGCTATGAGGAAACCAAATAGTTTTAAAATAGCTTTTGAGAAGCTAATGAGAAGGTAACAAATATTGCACAGAGATTACAAAGCTGTACAACAGGTTAGATTCACTTAACAGCCTCTATAATACGGGCTTTTAAAAGGATTTTTTTAAATGAAATTGAAGATACTAGAAAATTACCATCAGCATGATCTGGCTAAAGACTCCTGTTTTCTGCTCTTGGTTTTTTTTTTTTTTTAATTAATTTTAGTTTGTGTTTCTTTGTCATTAAGACTCAGCTAATATCCACTGTCTTGGAGCCTGTATCTACTGACAGGATGGAAGGAATAAAAAACTCCCACTGTTTTGGTGATAAGCTATTTTATGAAAGATCACACATTACACAAAGTTTCTCTGTTCACCTTTCTCAGATGTTTTGAGCTTTGGTAAGGATTAAAAGAAAAAAACATGAAGAAGGATACGTGCTTAAATTTAAAATTTTCCTTTGGAAAGGTATGTAGGAAATAAATAGGAAATAAAGCCTTATTCTCCTATCATTTACACTAATGTGACCCCAAAAGAGTTACACAGGATTAAAGAGAATAGCATCAACGTAAAACCAGCATGAAGGAGAGAATAGTCATTCCCAAAATGTTTTAAAGTACATGGGGGTTGCAGTTAAATGGATCAGGATTTTCACAGATCTTTTTATATGACTGCTGCTCACCATGCAACCTGAGAACACAGGAATGTTGAAGTTGGAAGATGGAGCCAAGTTCTAGATTTAAAACTTGTGAATGCAGCACAAATACAGATGTGAGGTTGGCTGCTGGAGCAGAGTTATATCATGACTTTGGCAAAGTTTCAAAGTACAAACACATTATATTTTAAGGAGGTTGCAACAATAGGACACATCAAACTTTAGGGTTTGGATTTATTTCTCTTTAATACGTGGTTTTATCAGTGAACTCTACAAAGCCTGTGTTGATATTTCAAGTGGAGCACATCAGTATAGTGCTGTAGAAATTACTGGAAGTTCATCAGTTGACCCAGGCACAAATACACAAATTATAACAGATTCCCAAACTGGATTTTACTTGAGCGAATGGATAGCTTTAAAATACTTTATAATTAAATAACTAGAAATGTCAAAAAGCTGAGAACTGACAATTTTTAAAAATTATTTTCTTTACAGCTTTTGTGTCATGGAAGTTTCTATCAATTTTACTGAAATTTGGCTGAAAATACATTTTAGCTGGATATGATCATTCCTATCTCTGACTTCAAAACTTCAGTTGTAGCAGGGGCCAAAAAGCAGTACAAATCTTAATAAGGCTTCCACCAAGTCCAGAACTTTCTAACGGAAGGTATGTCATCTTAAAAATGTTGACAGCAGTCTCTCACTCTGCTAGGGAAATAAAGACTAGGATTCATAATAGTTCTAAGGTAAGAGTGCTGGTGAATAAACATCAACAAGGTGAATTTTAACTCAGTGTGCCTAGCTGTAGATGGGCATTTCTGAGGGAAGGTGAACCTTTGAGAGGTGCTACAGAAAAGTAGTTTGAATTTGTACACAAATCCTGGAACCTTCACAAAACGCCCTGTAGGGATTGTCTGTTACTAAGAGATGTACAGGAAAGTTTTCTTGGACACAGTCTTCCTCTAGTGCTGCATAAAGAGTTGTGCCTAATATCTTCCAGATTAAACACAAGTTTGGTGTCCAAATGTTAGGTCCAAAACCTTTGTGCAATGCAATCTAGAGGAAGCTGGATCATATTCTGAAGTGGCTAAAGGGATGAAGCCAAAGCTGCAACATCAAAGCCAGGCTTAAATTTTGTTACTTTTCTAGGTGGAAGGACGACGTCTTATACTGTGAAGCCTTTCGTCCTGAGAATACATTCTCATACCCTCCTGCAAAGATCTGATTTTTAGCCATTTAGCCAGAGGAGCACATCCACTGCCAGAAATCAGACAGCCACCAAGGAGTTCATTATAAAGTTGGAGTTTTCTGCTTTGTGGTAAGAAAGGAACATATTTTTATCATTAGATTATTTTAACAAAGGGAACATCTGACTCACTTTCAAACTGGTGTTACTTGTATTTACAGATTCCTTGTCCTTACTGACCTTTGAATTTCAGAAAGCAACATGGAAAGTGAAATGACTATTACAGAATAAATGTTTCAGCTTAACTGTTTAAGCAAATTAAATTCAGAAAGCAAAAACTTGCTATGAGGGTGATGATAGGACTGAAGAAACCCTGAATAAATCTTCAAATTTGAATATCAAAAAGGATACTCTGTAAGAATGACTATAACCCATAATTATAATAACAAAAAACTCAAGAGATACCTGATATTGCTGGAAAGTCTATATTTGGCTTGAGTTTTTTTTGTTTGTATTAATATCTCTTGAGTTTGTTATTATTTATTTATTAATTTTTGGACATGACTGGTAAGAACAGAGAAGAAAGAAGTATTATCTAAGTTATGCCACTATCCCTTGGCCACACAGAGGCTGCCAGTTACAGATTCAGGAAAACACTTGTGGTGCCAAACCTCCTGGAAATCCAGGTCACAAATTTCTCAGCAACGAGGAATATAAGCTGAACTTTCTGTTGTGAAAACAACCTCCTTCCCTGCTTTCATGAGCCATGCAATCTTAAGATGGTACATTTGGTCATTTTCTCATTACACATTGGAGAGCATCCTTTTCCCCAGCAGATGTGGGGATTCCAACCTTTTCTTGTGCACTGAAAAGTGTGTTTACATATGGACTGCTGTGATATGACAACAGAGTTGTCACCTGACTTGCTGCAACATTGTAAAGAGATAGGATTTCTTTTATCAAATTACACCATAACAATCCATTTTGTAGCAAATATCAGTCATTAGAAAATAGAAAACCTCTTTTACCCTGATTGGAAAGCCATCCCTGCCTGGTGTACAGGGAAAGAAATAATATGACTGGTTCTGGCATACCCAAATCTTCCTTCTCCGATTTGCCCCAGTGGTGAAGTGCAGAAACACCTGCACATATTCATCACTCTCCTGCCCTGTTCAGGCTCTCAGATGTCACCAGTGGAGCTTTACAATGCTTGGACTTTATCTTACTACATCTTTCACTCCATTGAGTCTTAAAAAGCAACACAAGCCAAACTCATCCTGGTCCTTGAATTTCTTGATACCTCACTCCATACATGTGATGATCATGGTGATTATGCCCAGCTGTCCCTGTGACTTGGTGAGTAAATAATAAGACAGAATCACTGGTATCACCCAATTTACTGTTTTCACCAGTATCAGTCACCTCAGCCAGCTGATTGCTCTAGGTCAGATTACTCAGTTCAATAAGGAGACTATGCAACTGATAGATGTCATTATGTGTACAAAATAACTATTCAGTTTCCTATTTTTTTTTTACTGTAAAACCCAACCAGCCAACCAACCAACCAACCATCCATCCATCCATCCATCCAACCAAAAAACCTCAAAAACCCCCCAACCCAAACCTCAAACCAAACCAAATATCCCCATGCATTTAAATATTGAACAGACATAATTTTTTAGGGTTTTTGTCAAGCATGATATTTACTGGGAATAGTCTGTGATTGTATTTTAGTAACATTTTATCTCCAATGAATAGCCAGGACCTAAATAGTTGCTTGAGAAATGCTCCCAGCTGTACCATTCTTCTTCCCAGAAATAACACCAAGCTGGGATATCAATTCAGTGTTGATTGAAAAAGGGTTGAGTGTTGAATCATGCTCTCAAAACACATTCTATTTCTGGTCCATAGGGTAACATAGTAAAGTTTTATAAAAAATATTTCACTGCTTAAATGGTGAATTTCACATTCAATTTCCCAGCCCTGGTTGACAGAAGAGGATGACACAGTATTGATCTTTTTTTGCTGAAAGGTAAGCCATCCTTAAATTAAGACCAGATTGATGAGCAAAGGTGTACACTATCGTCTTTCTCTGCACATGGGATTTCATTGTTTCTCAGTGAAATCCCTACCAGAGTTACACACCTGCTTCCTGTGTCAAGCTGCTTATGTACCTTTAACACTTGGAAGCCTAAATAAGGGAAAGGTTTTGGGAGCTTCATGTTTTCATCATGCCTGCCTCCTGACAACAGAACAAAATGATCTTACTGAAGCCAGAGAGTATAGGTGAAATGAAGCTACATTTGGAAACTGCTGCTCAAGAAATGCATTATAAAAGCAAAGTAATGCAACAAGAATCACCTTATCCAGTGACAAAAGCATATTAAGCTCCAGTATACAAAGTCTGAGCAAAACCTGAGATAGTCTAGGATTCATAAGGCCCTGGGTTGTCTCTGATGGAATCACTGTCGTCTGGTTACACAGAGACTGAGATTTGGGATTAATGAGTGGCCTGCCTTCTCTGAAAGTACCGTTTGGGCTGCTGGTCTGAAAGCTTGTTGCTTTCACAATTCTGTAATCAAACTTATACTAACATTTCTTATGGATGTAAGATATGCCTCTGCCTTTTTTGTTTCATCTTTTTTTTTCCCATTTTTTCATTTTTTCATTTTTTCACTTCATATTTTACTGTGTGTGGAGAAAAAACAGGAAGAGGAGGGCTCCTAGGTAGTGAACACAGCTTTCAGAGATTGTTGAAATTTAAAAAGCTTAAATGATCCTAATCAGATTTAAGAAAACCACATGCAGCAAGAAGCTTATATAAGTAAGCCAATCTTTTGGCTTACTTGTCCATTTTTCCACTGCCAGAAATGATGAGGAGCAACACAAGACCTTATTTCTTTTTCTCTTTTGTTTAGGAAAACTTCATTGTTGTGAGAAAGGTTTCTTTAGGCCCGTCAGAGTAAAACTGCTCTTCAGAATGATTCCATGTGTTTGATACAGTGGATATGAGAATATGAGCTGCTAAATGAGAGACTCTTGTGTGTTAGGGGGTCAGGTATTTTCATAAGGTTTTTTCCTTCCTGATTCATTGTGAAACTTACTGTATGCTTGAGTTCTTACCATGCAGCTGCAAGACTTCTGTAGTCCTTTGGCACAGGAACCAGAGAGTTAATTGATCTATTTGGTAGAAAGTTAAAAAAGTCACTAAACATTTTATTTTTATTGTTGGTAAGTAGTCAGGGAAAGAGTACTAGGGTTACAAAATTAAGGATGCTTGTAGATGCAGAAGTATACTGTGATGGTATATCTGATTCTCTTTATGCATGCTATAATGAGCTGCATACCAAGGCTGCAGTTTTTTCCTATCACACTCCTCTTTTTAAAACAAGGTGTAATACATCCTTGACATTTGTTTTGAAACCACTCCTTTGAACAAGTGATCACTTTAAACCATACCTGTAGTCTGCTAATGGCTATTTAACACCACCTGTGCTGTCATACTAGGAATCCTCTTCTGTCACTCTTGACACTAGAAAGTACAAAAGAGTAAGATGATAAAACTTCCTCAGGTGTGAGTCCCACTCTGCTCACAGTCTCACCCTTGCAAATTCAGACTGAGATCATTGATATGATATGGGACTATTACAAACTGACATTACCTTAACTGAGAGCAGGGCCTGTAATAAATTTCTTCTATATTTCACATAAGGATAGGGATGCAGGAAGGTTGATCAGCTGCAAGAGCAGCCATTGTTCAATTCCCTCTTGTGAGGACTATACAAGTGCAGCTAACGTGACTTCAGTTTGTATTTGTAGGGCTAAATTAACTGGCTTTCTTTTGAAGGGTTAGTACCAGTACTTCCTTATTTTCTATACCAATTTCAGATCCTATTCAAAGCAGAGGGAACTTTGCCTTTTACTTTCTGGGGATCAAGACTGGATTCCTGTTGCTTGCTCCTGTGAGATGTTGAAGACCTCTTTTGAATTGTGCAAATATTATTGAACATCTGTCAGAAAGTATTTAGCACTTTGGGGAGACTGGGCTGGTGTGCATATCTTACCCGTGTTAATAAGCTGCTGGTTCAGGTAACTGTACCCCATAATTCTTTGTATGGACAAAGGTTCCAGTGTTTAGTGCACTTCATCTGGATGACCAGTTCTGTAGAAATAGCGATTGATTTAAAGACTACAATTGTTTCCAGCTAGTAAATGGCTCGGGATGCTTGTGGACCTGCAGAAATTTCAGTGTGTTTCACATACAGGTTTTTGTTTTGTTTTGTTTTTGTGGTTTTTTGTTGAAATAAGAGATCCATAATCATAATGGGTTTATTACAGAGCACATTCCCGACTCCTCCCTGTAAAAACCTGATGGCCTAGTGTCAAGAATGTTCCTGTAAACAGCTAATACCTCATTACTTTTCCCCTTGCCATACAGGTTCTGTTTTAAAAGGGCATGAAAAGTGCACGGAACTGATATTTCCAGGCTTACTTCAACAGTTTGCTGACTGGCCTTTCATGCCAATATAGCTAACAAATATATGGCAGCTTCTACAGATGAGTATGAAATGCTTGGAAATAAAGAAGGGAGCAATGTTTTCTAACTCACATCCCCATTTCAGATTATATTTGGATCACTGTTTCAGCTGGGAATGTTTTTAAAATTACACTTCCAAATCCCAACAAATGCTAAATATGGATTTTTTTTTAATATACACAATTATATGATTCCAAGTTTCTCATATTTAGAAGCTCTTTCCTGGTTGAGGTTTCTAAGCAGCAATTATTTTTCCCCAAACATTTTGTTTCATTAAACAAATTGAAGTTTGACTTTATTTGGTGCTCTTTCAGAAGAAATTCCTAGTATTAAATACTTTGGCTTTTTTCTCAAGGTGAAAATTGCATTTTCTAGTCCAAGAGAGCCTATATATAAAGGCAGATTGGGATACAGCAGTACTTTGGTGGACGGCATGCCTATTATGCAGGATCCTGCTTAAGTACATGCAAGGCACAAGAGATGAAGAGAATTATGAGGTAGAATTACGAAGTATTTTGAGAAACTCTGTCCTCTGTACAGAGGGTTTTTCCTATGATTTTCCTCATATCCTTTCTAGTGCCTAAATTAACTATATAATTTAGCTGACTTTCCTCTCCCTCTTCCAAAGTCCCCTAACAAGTTTCTATTTTTCTAGCAATGCAAGTTGAGTCCTCTTGTCTTCCAGCCTCCTCTCACAGTATCCTTTACCATATCATATGTTTCAGTTCTCTGTAATAAATCTTTTTGTCTCCTTTGCCTCATCCAACTCTCCCCATGTTGCACAGGCCACGTGTCTAAAAAATATCTCCATGCTTTCTTTTGTGAGACTTTTTCGCATCAGACAACGCAAAACAGTCCTAATTCTTGTCCTCCCTGAAACAAAGTCACCATTCATTCATTTTTCTGATGTCTCTTAAAGCTCTTTGGTGCTTCTTGAAGACTTCATTGATTTGTACAGACCATTCCTTTACTGCTCACTGATGATCTCTGTCTATCACTGAACTGTGTCTTCCTGAGATGGGAGCTAAACTTTCTTCAGTTAAGAGTGTAACAGCTTGAATCACGAAAGAGAAAGAAAAAAGAGGGGAGAAAAAAGAGGCAAAACCCCCCAACATATTTCATCTCAAACTGCAAGTTTGTGGTAACAAAGTCAACACTGATAAATTTCCATGTATGAAACTCAATTTCTGGAGACATAGATTTCTCACTTCTCACTTTTTATCAGATTTTTATTATATTTTCTCATCCTTCCCCATCCCCCAAAATGAAGATGTTCTGCTAAAAAGTACTTCCTCCTATATCCTTCATTGTATCATGCCTTGCAGAAGTAAGACAAACTAGGCTGAGGTGATTCCATCAGCTGAGAGACTCAATTTCAAGAGCAAACTTGAGATTTAATGATCCTGAAAGTTGTTGAATTGTTGTATATTTTGATTCTGATAGATTATACTTATTGCTTAGATGAAGAGCTTTAGTGTGTTGGATTAATGAATGAGTTTTTCCTGTGAGGGAAACTGTCTCTATTTGATGGATTTTCACTTTAGCTTATTGGTCTGTACCAGAGGAAGAACAGGTGCTTACAGTAGGATCCCACAGCAACACAAAAGGAAGAATAAACAACAAATATTTGTTCCTTACATGCCATTGCTAATTTTGAACATTTCTTTCTATTTAAAATATTGCTTGTTTCATGAAAAAACCTCAGTCTATGTATATCTTAGTTTTCTTTTTCAGGGATTTCATGGTAATCTTGATGTTTTGAAGTTTGGAGATCTCCAGATTGTACCTGCACCACATCAACTGAACCTCAGTGGGGTAGATAGAGGCTATTTGCAGATGCAGTGTGCTCAGCTAACCTAGGGTCATTTAATAGCCGTTTTTTGTGCCTGTGCTGTGAAGTCCTTACAGACTGAATGGTCCAGGTACACCTCTGGGTTTAATTGAGATGCTGAAAAAATACAAATACAAAAGAGTGTGGGAGGAGTAATGCAGAAGTCTGTGCTTCTGTCTGTTAAATGTTTTATGAGAAGCAGTATAAGCTGATAAAAAAGCAGACCAATAAGTAAATTAAACAAAGACTGTATTAAAATATTGAGGGTAAGATAAATGTAAAAAAAAGGCAGAAAATGTAGAGTTCATATGCCATTCCATCTTATGGTAGTGCTGCTCTGTACAGTGGCATTTCACCTGGCTAGTGACCATTGTGAAAGAATCCAGATAGATTTTCACCTTTGATTCCTGCTTTCCTGTCTCAAGCCTGTGTATGTGACATTTTGGAATCCTGTTTTTCCCCCCAGTCTTCAAATGTGAGTTGAAATTTTTTTATGCAGCTTTTCTTTACAAATCCTGACAGATGCAAACTGTGCCATACACTGAGCACCTAAATCAAGCTCAGTACACACTAGCTCAACAGTGTTTATGCTGCCAATTAAAGGCATCACTTTTTTGAATTATACAGGGAGTAAAATGATCTCTGACAGCTGTGAATTGCAGAAAAAGGACTCTATTGTTCAAAGAACTGCATTTAATATAGAGAAACCCTTGCTAAACTTTTGATTACCAAGTATGGCAAACATTAATTGGCCATAAACTTAACAAGAATCAGTTTCACTCATTCCACAACTTTCGCTCCACTCCCCCACTTTCCTTCTCATTACATCCCATTAGCCTCTCCTAGCAAGTGCTTAACTCAGAAACACCCCACCCCCCACATTCCCATGTTTCCATCCTTATGCCTTCAGCATTCTCACTATTTTATTTAGCTCTTTCAGCCATGTTTGCTCTGCAAGATGACTTCTAAAAAAAAAAAAGAAACACAAAAAGCTCCCCACAAAAACAGGCTGAGTGCAGACAACCTGGAGAAGTCTCATGGGTTTGTCCTATGTCTTGTACTGTACTACTGTGGTTCTTAAAAACCAAATCCCAGAGATGTTTTAAGAGGCAAAAAGGTCACGTTTTACACCTTTGAGTGTAGCTTTCTAGTCCTTAGAGTTTCAGAGAGAAGATTAAAAATGTTACCTGAGCACTTCCTAGAAGAAAAAAAATATGAAAGAGCACCAAAAGGTATTGCTTTCTTTAAACCTTATACTCTTTATGCAAATCTCATGATTGTTGGATTCCAGTTTCTCAAAGAAGTCACAATTTTTCACAAGCCTGAAGCTACACATGTAAATCCTTTTCACCTAGTATTTGGCTGGTGGGCTGCACAGAAGATTACCATAGATTATGATAATCACAGACAAATCCACTTCAGCATTCTCCTACTAAGCTTTGAATTTTATAGACAAACAAGAGGGTTATAAAGAGGAGAAGATATTTTTAATAAACAGCTTCAAAAAGTAACACTCCTTTTTTGACTTCTCCATAAAGAATTAATTTTTTTGAGCTTGTAAAGGTCAAGGAAATATATGCAGAAATGTAGAGTGAAAAATTGGAAACAGAAGAAAACAAATGTTAGAAAATGTTATGTACTGTGATTTTGAGTAGAAATGTGATCATTATGCTAATTTCATAAATTATAAAACATATCTCAAGTTCATTGGGGAGTATATTGGTAGGAAAACCTGCAACATATTCTGCACATACATATATACAATATGGATTTTCGTGTGGAAGCATAATTTAGACATGTTTTACGATCATAAAGTGAAATCAGGGCCATTTGTGATAGCTGCTCTGCAGACCCATGCTATTTCCTGGCCCCTTCTGGATGAACCATCCAACTGTGCAGTAGGAGGAGGGATTAAATTACATGCCAGGGGCCACAGAAATGGGGATAGTTCACCATATCTGGTTTCTCAGCATCTCCTGTAACAGCTGAATGAGGTTGCCCACTCTTTTTCTGGGCCATTCTTGTCATATTTTCTTTTCTTGTGTCATCATTCTGTCTTGTAGATAGTCTGCAGTGCTTAATTTTTGAGAATTTAGTACCTCCTGTGGCTAGGACTGCACTTCTAAAATACTGTGGTTTTGTGTTGCTGATTTTGCCAATAGTATCTGCCATGCAAACAGAAGTGCTGCTCATAATGTCTTCATGTTATGAGATTAGACATGATCAGAATATATCCTGGCTAAATCTTTCCCTTTCATATGGCTTCAGGAACTGAAGTATCTATCAACAGGTGGTTTTTAAAAGAAAAAAAAAGTAAGAAAAATAGTCAGTGAGGCAAATATGGACAAATGATGTTAACCAGTATGGCATGTCTTTTTTGTTAGATCAGAATTATTATTTTGACCTATGCCTAGTGTTTGTGACTCATTATCACTTTGTCTGTGAAGAGTTCATGAGGTGTTATATCTGCCCAGAATAAACACAGACCTGTTAGACCAATCTCAAATTATTTATAACTAATAATTAAGTGCCAGAATCTATTGCTGTGATTCATGGCTCTTCGTCATATCAACAAGAACAGTGCAAGTGTGGCAGTTGAAATGATGATGTGGGTTAGAATTTGACAGACTTTTTTATTACCTGAGGTAACAAAATAAACAGTTTATGTTAGTAATTTCCTTGTACAAAGATTGATATAAATTTAACTTGAAGGTCTTTACTAATAGCTATTACTTTTATAAATGTTTGGATTTGTGTTGTATTTATGAAAATCTTGCAGAGAGATTACTATGATGTAGCAACCAAACATTAAATAATGGTATACTTGCATATCTATCATGCTGAATAAGAAATGAATGTGCTAATGGCAGATATAAAGGCAGAAACTTGTTTCTGTTTTCTAGTCTAAACATAAGGAACTAAATCACATGGAATTAATGTATGTCAGACATTTCTTTTATGGTAGTTTTTAACAAAAATTGCTATTTGATGAAGTAAACAACCTCGTGATAAAGTAATGGCTATTGAGAAGTTATCATGTTTGGAAATCAAAGTTATTTTGTGTGTTCTGCACATACCAACTGCGTCAGTCTTGTGCACCAGTGCATTCTAATTTTCTACCACCACCTCCTCTCCCAAAAATCTCTCTCTTTCATAATGTTATGAAATGTTATTGTTAAGAAAAATAGGAAACATCCCTCTTCCTCTACTCAGACCTTTTACCATGTGGAATGTGCGGTCTCTTTGGGCTAGAAAATAACAAAAATGTAAGAAAAAACTCCATATAAAATACAGATAGTCTTCCATTAGGAATCACATGATTTGCAATTTGAGCAATGGCAGGTAATTGTGGGTCTGTAGCTCACCAGACAAAAGTCTGCAGCCGTGCAGACAAAAGTCTGGCTGCTCGATGGATTGCATAACATTAAATAAATCTGTCATTAAATGCGATACTTCTCACATCAACTTAAATCACATTAGTGAATAGGGACTTCTAACCCTTGTTAAGACTGAAACTCCACCAGGATGAATTCTTTCTCTAATGCCGGTGAAGTATGAAATAAAAAAACTCTCCTCTGCCAGAGCAGGTGCAGACATTTGTGCAAGGTGCTCCTCAAGTGAGAGCCATGGAGTGCCTGCACCTTGTGGGCAGCAGAGAGTTAACCAAGAGGGTTACTGCTCCCTCCTTCCCTTCAGTACACTTCAGGGCTATGGCACTGCATAAGTAGACCACTCAGAAGGTGTTTGTCTTTGGTCAGTATGAGATGACATTGGACTTTCCATCCGCAACACCTTCAAAACAACATTTGCAAGCGGTTTTTTTGCACTTATCTGACTTACTGAGGCTGCTGAGGCCGTGGGGGAGAGAGGGATGGTCTTTTCTTTCCTCCCTATTTGTTTAAAAACACTGCATTAAGAGAAGGACACAACCTGGAAAGGCTGCTGCTGTTACAGAAGTGTTGCTTGGTTGGCATTGGCAGCTTTGCCAGAGCAGAGGAAAAGCTTCCTGCTTAAGTTGCTAGTTTTGCTGAGTCTCACTCCAGAGAATATCCAGACCCTTATGAACTTCACAGAATTTGCACACTTGATCCAAGGCTGCTATTGGCTGTGACCCATGCCTACATCAATGATGACAGCTATAGAATCTGTGACAGGACGTCTTGCAACAAAGCTAATGACAATGCAAGAAGAGGGTGAAAGGAAAAGAAAGAGAGGCTCCCCTGAAAAGAGCCTCTAAAAACCCTTCTAATTCCTGCTTTGAGCCTGGAATTGAATTTCCAACCTGAATTGCATTATGATCCTGTAAAAGGCTACACGTAACATCATAACACTTTCCCTGGAAGTGTTCAATGCTGGATTGGATGGGGCCTCAAGAAACTTGGTCTAGTGGAGGGTGCGTCTGTCCTTTAAGGTGCCTTCCAACCCAAGCAATTCTGTGATTCCATGATAAATGAACGGCATAAGGTGACCACAAAGTTCAGAAAACTCTGGTACTATGTCCCAGAAGTCACTCTAATTTCTCATCATGTTACTTGTGTGCAGTCATGGAGAGAAAGATAAAAAGGCCACATAATTGGCATTGTCAGGTTAATGATTGGACTTAGTGATCCTAAGGGTCTTTTCAGCCTAAATGATTCTCTGACTCTCTGATTCTATTTAATTCAGGTTCCCATTTGCGTGAATGCCAATTCGTGATTTGATAGTTATAGTGTCTGATAATGCTTCTATTTTTTTAGCCCTTGAATGAAGAAGCAAGCCCTAAGAAGCCAAAGATTTACCTCCAAGTGAAAGACAATGCCTATGTGTAGTTAACTTTATTGCATCCTTTGTAGATTTTACTCAGTGTTGTAAAGGAGGATAATAACTCTGCATTTCCTGCTGCACATTGTCACAGGGACTTACAGGATAAAGTCTGTGTCTGGGACAGATGCTGACCTGGATTAGTGAAAGAACCTGAGCTACCAGATCATTTCACACAGTGCCCTGAGGGTGCATATTTGGGTCATGGGGCCTGACTTTTCTCCAAAAAACCTGCAAATGGAAAGGAAAAAATAAAACAACACACATCTGCTAACTAAAGTTTTCCATCAGAGCATCACCGTCTTCTACATGGCTGAAGCTATTAGTGAAAATAAAACCCTTGAACTGAGGTGTGCATATGTGACCATGCATATTACAAGTTTGAGGTTGGAGGGTTTTTTAAGCTTTAGAAGTACAATCCCAGTAATTTTCCAATAAAACAATATATTGAATTTTCTGTAATACTTTTGACAAATGTTGACTTGAGACGTTGATTTTATAACATGAGAAAATCCAAGGCAAGTAACAGCAAAAGAAACTCTGATAATTCACTTGAGAGTTTCAGGGAAAAAAATTCTTTCCCCAAAATTCCCATACAATTTCTGTGCACTAATAGAAAGGTTATCTCAAAAGCGTTCACAGAGGGGGCTGCCTGTAAATCTAAATACTCATCATTTGATGCAGATTAATATAAGAAAGATTAATAAAAATAATTTCTTGTGATTGTTGTGTCTGATTCATTTATAATGAGTTTAATGCTTACTAAAGGAAAATACATGTCAGATACAGAGCTACAATTTTTGCCGACATTTTCATAGATTTCAGTCCCTGGCTCTCCCTAGCTGAGTATGAAACCCCTTGAATCTCTGTGAGGAAGTATATTTTTCAGCTGGAAAAGTGAGTCCAAATCTTTCAGTCCTGGGCTCTGAGCCAAGCAACATAGCTTTAGCTTTTCCCACATTCAGCATCTACTTGCATTTCAATAGCAAAGCCTGGAAACTGTCAAAAAACGCTCTGGAGGTGGATCTGGTCCTTGTCTACGGCTATGTTACTGACACGTATATCAGTGCTTTCAATACACTTACAGTCAAAAGGCTTTAAAGTCTGTGGAAAGTTGTATATACATCTTTTAACAAGAGAAAAACAGATGTTCTTACAGTCAGTATTATGGGAGTCAGTGTGCTCTATCTGTGTCACCCTTAGCTGCAGGTCTTTAGAAAATTGGTCTGAAAGAAAGGCCTTTTTTTTTTTTAAATGTATATGTTTAGTAAATGAAGAGCATCAGCAAAGTTAAAATTCTCTGAGTTTTCACAAGCTGAAAAAATCCTGCTTCAGAGGGGGTTCAGACACATTGGCCTCAGATGCTGCTCAGGCCCATATCTGAGACTTCTGTGAGTTAAGATTTCTTTCTATGTGGATGGTACAGAGCAGTGAGTAAGGGCAGAATCTTTTCATGAGGAAGAAGTGGATGCTCACTATTAGAAGTTTAAGTGAGTGAGGATCCCTATCAGGTAGGAATTCCAAGCTTTTCAAAGTCAGTGGGAATTTTGCCATCCCTGAAGATCCTAAAGTATGCTCATGCCTGCTGAAACCACAGTGAGTAAGGCTGACTTGCTTTCTTCTGTCAACTCCATAAGCCTTAGAGGAGATGTGTTTTGAATGCAAATGATTTAACTAATATATGAAGGTCAAAATTGCTACATAAATAGCATTTCTCATAATTGCTCTTCTTTGTCATTGAAGCACTTTGGCCTCAGCACCAAATATTCTTACCAGCACATACTTGCAGCTATGTCATATGTACACAGATTGCTAACAAAACAACCTAGAAATACAGAAAATACTGGTATTCAGAGGGCATCTGCAATTAAAATCTCTGTCTAGAGCCTGTATTTTATTAAATGTTAGCTGGCAGAAGAGAGTTTCTCACCAGGCCACACCACAGCTCAGCTGTTCTCCAGCTCCTCCCATCCCTGCCCTGACTGGCCTTGATCTCCACCAGCAAGGCCACTTATGGCCCATGGCTTGGCCTGGGTTTGGGCCACCCCCAGGGCACTGCCCAGTGCTGGGGCTGTGTCTGCCCATGGGCCCCCAGCTTCCCTGCTCCCTACCTGGGTGGGGTGGTGGAATGGACTGCCAAGCCCTTCCCTGATGGACTCCCATGGGACCCCACAACCCTGGGGACTCCTTGACCCCATATGACACTCTGATGGTGGCAGCTGGAGCTTCCTGGAGAACCTTTCTCCTCCATCATCAGTTTTGTTGCCTAAGAACTTTGTAACAAAATCTTTTACTGGCATGCATGGGAGAAAGCTGGGGGTGGGGAAGCTGGGGGTGGGGAAAAAAGTGATCTGCTCTGCTTTCAGCACACAGCTGCACATCTGCCTCTGTCTCACCTAAATGAAATTAGAGGGACAGAGACCAATGCAAAACTTGCACAAAATCCCAAAACACATAATCACAGAATCAGCTGTGTAGGAAAAGACTTCTAAGATAACAGAGTCCAACCACTGACTGATCAGAACCATGTCAACAAGAGCATAGCACTAAGTGTGATATCCAGTGGTTTCTTGAACATCTGCAGCCTTTCCCTCATCCACTGGGCAGGTTACATGGATATAGATGGACATCAGCATGGTCAGGCAGGCCCTGCCCCTCCTAAACTCCTGCTGGCTGGGCTGGGTTGTCCTCTATGTGCTGTGTGGTGGCACTCAAGATGATCTGTTCTGTAACCTTCCCTGGCACCCGGGTCAGGCTGACAGTTTTGTAGTTCCCCAGGTCCTCCTTCCAGTCCTTCTTGTGGATGTATGTTGGTTTGACCCTCGGTGAATACCAGGTATCCACCAAAACTTCACAACTGTACAGGGGTAAAAATGTATATTGAAGGGTTCATGGGCTGAGATAAGGACCAGGAGAGATCATTCACCAAATACTGTCATGGGAAAAGCAGACTAGAAGAGATATTAATTGAACTTATTACTGACAAAATCAGAGCAGGACAATGAGAAGTCAAATAATACCCAGAAACCTCCTTATCCCCCGCCCCTCACTCCTTTCCAGCTCTACCTCCTGCCCCTCAACAGTTCAGAGAGGTGGTAAGTAAGGGTTAGGATCAGTTGTTTCTTACATTGTCCAGGGAGAGGAATCCTTCTCCAGCGTGGGGGTCCCTCCCATGGAAGACAGTCTTCAGTGAACTTCTCCAGCATCCCACAAGCATCCCCATGAACTGCTCTAATGTGGGCCACTCTTCCACAGGTGTAGTCCTTCAAGGACAGGCTGCTCCAATGTGGTTCCCGCACAGGGTCACAGGTCCTACCAGAAAACCTGCTCAAGCATGGGCTCCTCTCTCCTACAAGTTCCTGCAGAAGCCATTAAGTACATCAACTTTTTCCTCATCCTTGGTTACTCTGTTCTTCCAGTGTCCAATAAAGGATGGAGATTATCAGGCCCTCCTTTTGTTGTTCATGTATTTATAAAAACACTTTTTATTATCTTTTACAGAGGTTGCCAAATTGAGTTCTAGTTGAGCTTTTGACTTTCAAATTTTCTTTATACATAACCTAATAACATCCTTGTGCTCTTCCTGAATTGTCGCCCCTTCTTCCAAAGGCCATAAAGCGTTATTTTACCCGTAGTTCCTGTGAAAGCTCCCTGCTCAGCTAGGGCAGTTGTCTTCCTCAATGACTCACCTTTTTGGGACGTAGAGATGGCCTGCTCCTGTACCTTTAACATTTTCTTCTTAAAGTGAGTCTAGCTTTCTTGGATCCCTTTGCTATTAAGGATAGCCTCTCTTTTCTTCATTTATCTTTAAAATGTCACTTTCAGAACCTTCAACTGGAGTTTCATGTCCACCTCTCACTGAGGCATTAAATGAAGAGCTGATGCAGATCTGTTTGACTCTCACCTGGCAGTAAAAATGTTCATCTGTGCTATCACTGCCTGCTGGGACATACAAGAGACAAAGAATGCTTCATTCTCTCACAGCCACCTGCTTTTCTTTCAGGCTGCAGTTTCGTGCTACATTCCTTATCTCAACTTCTGAAGGCCATTCATTGCCTTCATTCTTCCTTACCTGACATACTCTGACAGAAGTCATAGTCCCTTTTAGCAAATATTCTTATCAGGTAAGATGGGATGCTAAATATATCTGGCTACAAGTGGTATTTGGAGTCATTTGATTTCAGTGGGAGACTGCCTGAGGGAATGCGGGCTTTTTATGCTCTGCAGACAAGGAATTGAGGCACAGATTATAAGTGATACCCTCAACCATGCAGCATATTTGTGATTGAGCTGGGAAAAAGGGCTTCTGATTGAACTACCAGGCAGAAATAAAATGAACAAATAAAACCAGCAGGTTTGCTTCATATGATGCAGGCTCACAGTTAAACAGTAAAATTCAGTGTCACAGGGGCCAAAAGTATTAATGGATTAAAAGAAGGATCAGACAGCTCCATGGGTGAAAAAAAAGTCATCAGTTTTTATAAAATATAAAACCATATGTACAACCTCCAGTTTTGTAACATTGTAAGCAGCAGGAAACTGGGAGCTGGGTTATTGTAGGAAGATAGCTATTCCGTCTTGCACTGTTGTCAACTTCTAGTCGCTATTGTCAAATCCAGGATTCTGTTTTGTATGTATGCACATGAATAGATATATCTTTTTTGATACACGTAATCTATAGATATATACATGCATAATCTCTCTCTCTCTCTCTCTCTCTCTCTCATCCCCTCTCTGTCTCCATGACCTTATACAGTGTCATTTAAAAGTGTGCGCAATAATAAATAAATTAAGGCCTGCCTAAGAATTGATAAATTCTTAGTGGTGGGTTATATACTTTTTGATGTAGAGTCCAATATATCCAACAACAGCATCCACACAACGAGTAAAGCAAACAGCACGTATCTCCTCATCCAACAGGTCATCTTGGAGTGGTTTTTGCTAGAATAAGAGAAAAGCATTGCTCCAGATGCTCTGTCAGACCCAGCATTCAGTCCTGGATGGAGCCAGCTGGCCTCCAGTCAGCCTGCAGTGCAGATGGAAATCTCAAAAACTGATCCACACTATCACTAATGAGACAAACCTCACAATACAAAGCAGCAGTGCTGGATACAGCTATGGTACTGGCATTTTGAAAGTATATATTTGGAGGCCCCACAGTAAATATAGGGCTCATCAAGTCATCTTGCTTTGATACAGGAGATCTGCAACTTTGAATCATCCTACTGTTGACACACAATACATTCTGGTAGCTCCAGTGCAAGAACTTCTGCCCTTCCCACTCTCCTTAGTCACTAACATTTGTAGCTTGTAGCCCTAGCACTTAGCTTGCAATTGCCTCCCACTCAGGAGCACTAGGAAGAAAACTGTTGACAAGACAATGAGCACACTCAAGCTGTTACACCAGCTATAATTTGGACCAGAAAATTTAGAGACAAGGCAGTATCCTTTCAGCTTCTGACACTGGAACAGTAATTTTAAACGGAAGCTATGTCATGGAGTGCAAATACAATGTGCTAATGAGGTTTACTGAATTTCGGGTAGAGGATATATGTTAAGACCTTATTCTTTTTGCCTGCATACTGGGCTCCTCTCCTCCAAAGAGAGGCATCCCTTGCCTTTCCCCTCTTGGATGCTGTGTTATTTTCACAGTGCTCTGATGGCTATGTCCTCTCAGAGTAGTAGCTGTCCTGTTTCTACATCCAGGATCAGAAGCATTCATGAAATGGAAATTTCAATTTTTTCCCCAAATTTATTGGAGTGTATGCTATGAAATGTCATCTTAATGGAACATGACTCTCTCTATGAACACAGCTTAAAGAACTCTCTGTATAAATTCAACTTGTTTTAAGCTGTTTTACTATGGTTGTCAAAAATCTCTGTCATGTTTTGCTTTTGGTTGTAGCTTGCTCAGCTGTCTCTTTATGCAGGGTGAAGCTAATAGATGATTACACAAGTTAAAAACCAGGCATCCTAGAAATGGCAGAAAGGAATTCAGTTCGGTTTTTTCATTTGTTCTGGTTTACCTCAAGATGCCCTTTAGGATGTAATATTTACTCACTGCTCACTGCGTCTTTTCTTCCTCATGACATCTTTTTGTTGTTGTTGTTGATGGTGGCATGTCCCAGGCCATAAAAAGAGCTGGAAAATAGTATAGATAGGAGAAGGGTGCTTGATCTAGCAGAGTTTTTGTTGCACTTCAATTTCAAAAAGAAGAAAAATCTATTCCCACATTAAAGCTTCAGGAAAAACTTAACACAGCATAAGAGAATTTGCTCACCTCCCCTTCCAACTACAGAATTACAGAATCAATCAGGTTGGATGAGACCATGGTGGTTCTGGTCCAACTACCCTGCTCAGGCAGTCATTCTAGAGTGCATTTCACAGGTTTGCATCCAGATGGTTTTTGAATATCTCCCATGAGGGAGACTCCAAAACATCTCTGGGAGACATGTTCCAGTGCCTGGTCACCTGCACAGTAAAGAAGTTCTTCCTCATATTTAGGTGGAACTTCCTGAGCATCAGTTTGCTGCTTGGTGCTATTGCTCGGCACCACCAAGCAGAGACTGGATCCATCCTTTTGACCCCCACCCTTTAGATATTTATATGCATTAATGAGATCCTCTCGCAGTCATCTCTTCTTGAGACTGAACAGTTTTGGCTCCTTCATCCCTTCCTCCTAAGAGAGATGCTCCAGACCCCTGAGCAACTTTATTACCCTCTGCTGCATCCACCCCAGGACTCCATGTCTCTCTTGTCCTGAGGAGCCCAGAACTGGACACAGCACTTCAGATGTGCCTTGCCTGGGCAGAGTAGAAGGACAAGATCATCCCCCTTGTCCTGCTGGTAGTGCTCTTCCTGGTACAGCCCAGGACAACATTGGCCTTTTTGGCCACCAGGTTACAGTGCTGGCTCATGGACAGCTTGTTGTCCACCAGGACACCCAGGTCCTCCTCCAGGGAACAGCTTTCCAGCAGATCAGGCCCCAGCCTCTACTGGTTCCTGGGGTTATTCCTCCCCAAGTGCAGGACCCTGCGTTGGCCCTTGTACTTCAGAAGGTTTATCTCTGCCCATCTCCCCAGCCTGTTGAGGTCCCTCTGAAAGGCTGCACACTGGGGTATTGGCCACTGCTCCCAGCTTTGTCTGTCTATGAGCTGTTGAGGAGGCATCTGTCTATTTGTCTGAATCACTGATGAAGAAGTTAAACACACTAGACCTAGTATAGGACCTTGGGGAATATCACTACTGACAGGTGCTTAAAAACAGTTGTTTAAAATAAGTGTTTTATAAAATACAAAAAAGACTGGGGTCCAGGTTTTCCTATGTTGTATGCACTATTTCTGATCATGTTATTACTGAACTCAGAACCAAAACTGGCTGATAAAATGACTAGGTCCCAGCTGAAAGGCAAACATTATTCAAACATTGATTCTAAATAGCTGGGTCATTTGAATGATTTAAAACATTTGAGTTATTTTTTAAGGAAATGTACTTTCCACATTGTTTTTAGAGCTAAGTGAAATTATAATTGTGGATACCCGTTTGAATGGCTGCAAAACCTGACTGTGTCTCTGAAATAGAAACACATATCCAGTCTTACTGACTTTACTAAACTTCACTGTCTCTGAAAATTAGACTAAGTATCTAACTATTCCTAGTTATTGTAGAGCACATCGTCTTTGTATTTCAGGAGTAAAGGCTGATGGATGAAAACTGAAGATTTAAGTCAGCATATGGCCACTATTGGAATTTGGAGGAGTTACATTTACTCTTTTTTCTTCCTTGATGAGCACATTTCTTATTCTGAAAGGATTTGTCATGTAAGGTCTTCTGGCTCTTGAAAGCATACTGCCTTTGGAAAGGCTCCCTTTAATAAAGATAGTAAAAAAAAAAAAAGTGATTTCAAGATATTTCCACAAACCTGGCTAAAATCTTTTTCACATAGCAGGCTACCACATAATTTTGTATTTTCAAAAGCAAAAGTGACTTTCATGCATTTTCCATATAGCCTGGTTTCTAAAATGGCCAGCCTTTCCCCTCTGTGTAACTTGTCTCATCTCTAAATTTGGGTATGTTTTGTCATTGATTTTACAAGCTGAATATGCAAGTGTACCCTTCCACACTTCAAATTTTCCCTACTATACCCCTGATCTACTGTGATTTGACTAATGGTTAGTGAATTAAATCACAGTTACTTGAATTTATCTTTTTTTAAAAAGCCTATATCAATCTGGGTGAAATTCTCTGGGTGATCAGGCCATGTTTAGGAAACCTGCTGTAAGGCTGTCAAGCTCATATATATGTGCTGCAGTGCCATCAGAACACCATGAAAGGTTTAAACTGTTTGCTTTTGTGCTTTTGGCTTTTGTGATTTACAGAGGTGCATGAAGTTTTCCACTCAGAAACATTTTTTAATATTAGAGCTTCTATCAATCCTAGTTCAATAGCATGAGAATTTTAACAAAGGCTAGTATCACGCAAGAGATCTGAGCCACCTCCTGTGGGCATGAAGTGAGTGGTTTCTCTTCAATAACATTGTGACTGGAGCATTGATCTGTGTCTGTGTGTAGTTCCAGATGGAAACATTTTTGGAGATTTTTAGATAATCACTTCCAAATTTTTTTCTGGGAGTTCTTAGATATTGTTTGTCTGTTGTTCTTTTTCTGAAGGATGAAAGTAATTCAGCATAAACTGCTCTGCTGCAAAGAGAGTAGAAGTGTCACCCTTTTATAGGTAACTCCTCATTTTGTGCTTAATTTCCAATTCTGCTAGGTACCATAGGCTTTAAACCCCTGAAGTCTGAAAGGAGTAGCTTCTGGCTGATGTCTCTATAAATATGCTTGGAGACAGAAGTCCACTGTACAGCATAATATCCTGGGAGTACAGTCCATCTCACTGTCTTCCTGAGACTAATGCTGAATTCTCAAACTCAGAAGATATACCGTTTCCAAAATTCCCTGAGATATTTTACATACCATTTAATCCTTGAGAGATGCTTGTTGACAGAAAATAGACTTAGACACACATGACTGTATAAGTCCATACACACAGGACATTTCTGAAAACATTACTTTTCACATTCATATATGCAGTAGAATCTCTCTTTGCCATTTCAATTTCCTTACTGCTCTAAACCAGTATTTGTCATGGAGTCAAACTGCAGTCCTCAGTACCACTCACGCCATCCTCTCTGAACCACAAATTGTCTTGTCCAGCTTGCTTTGTCATTTCCACTGCAAACCCTTTCCCTCAGCCTTGTATGACTGTGGGAGATTGTCTTTCACTTAACTGGTGCTTTGTGGCTTTCTTTTTGCAGAACACTTCCTTTGTGCAGAATGAAGGGCTTTTGCCTTTCCTCTCCTCCTTATCACATCTTTCTCCTAGTCCAATGGCTATCTACTGTCTATTTCAGGAATAATGTAATGTCTCTTGCAGGGTCTTCGAGAGGCATTAAAATGGACAGCAATGCCACAACTCCTTTTCAAATCAACAGCAATTGAAAGAAGGAGGATATACATAAGGAAATCCCACGAATCATCACAAGGAGTAAGTCATGAACAGCTGCCATGCTCTCAAACTGCATTTTCAACAAATAAATGATTTTTATAACTTAGCTCTACATACGTCAGACTAATGTGCTTGAGTTATATGCAATGGGCTGCATCATATTACTTGTGTATATAATATCATCTCATACAGGTTGAATAAGCAAAGCATACTGTCATATACATACATCTCATCTAGACTCTATGTATATCATATGTGAAATTGATTCTTATTGATATAAATTTAGGCCCTAGCTCCCCATGTGTACCTGAATCCTTAAAACTTTGGCATGCCTTTGAAAGACAAGGACCTGCCTCAAGCTGCACATATATGCCATGCAGTGAAAGTGAATTGATGCAATAAACTCCATGCATCTGTCTACATGACAGAGACACACTTGATTCACTGATCCCATACACCTGTGGGGGCTAGAAGTGGGGAAGAGTCAGGAGTCCTTGTGGCCTACTGAACACAGGATTATAAGAGACCATGGCTGAAAAACGTGTTGCTGAGAACAACTGTCCCCGTTCCTTATTTTAAACAAGGTTATATTATAAACAAATCTGCATGCACTTCCGAAAAAGACACAACTTTGTGCAATGAATATAATATTGACAGCTGCAAAGGAAGACAAATGACATAAACAGGATTGTTCCCTTGAATCAGACTACTGTTTGAGTAATCTCTTCCTTTCCATTCTCCGAGTCATTCCCAGTCTCCTTTAGCTTCCTTCTTTCTGTCTCACTCTCCCCTCTCATTTTCTCAGGTGAAAAATAGGATGTGGCCTCCTCAATGTGTCTGTCAAACATTTTGGCTCTTCAGATAATCTTTGACCGGACCTGACTGTGTTCCTTTCAGTGATGCAGAGGATTGGTTTCCAGTTAAGCCTTTGGAATCCTAGTGCTCAGGAAGAATAACTCCAAGCACTGCATTTGGGAAAGCTTTATTAACAAGTTGAAAGTGAAAGAAAGGTAATAATTGCATTTAAACAATCAACCAAAGCAAAGCTCACCTCTGGGTTTATAAATTTGTAGGGAAGACATAATTACAAGGGGCCTGTGTTGCTACATTGCTTTTGCTTTGAAAATCAGATTGCCACCCCACTCCCACTGGATGGATAATTGGGTCCTCATAGGTCTCTTGAATCAAAGTAGTGTTGCAGTAAAACTTTATTTCTCCAGTGCTCATTAAAAGAAAAGCTGAATGGAAAACTCCCATTTTGGGGATGGGATTAGATAGCCCTAGATTATTCCTCCTCCCATGCCCTTTCAAGGTTTTTTGTTTCTAAATCTGCTCAGCAAGAAAAAGTAAATTGCCAGAAGTGAGATTAGTGAAGAATATTGTCCCAAGGACAATAAGGCTTTATTGCAAGGCTGGTATGAGATCCCTGCTTCAAAAAACCACAAGACTTGGAGGTGTGTGAGCCCTTAATTGCCTACCTCTGATAAACTGGCAGTAAAAAAAAAAAAAAAAAAAGAAAAAAAAAAAGAAGAAAAACCCCATTCAGCCATGAATTAGCCTGGATCAAGTCCACTTGCTAATCAGAGTTTAATGAGGATGCTGCTGTTCTTAACATATTCAAAACATTCAAAACTGCCCTGGCTTCAAGTTTATAAAGTTAGTATTTCCTCTCTGCTGTTACTTCTGCACACTGGCTGTCATGAATCTTTAGAGAACATAATTATATCTGGGACAGGCATGGTAGAGAGAGCGGGAGAGTATGTACCTCAGGAGGGGTGAAGACATAAGGCTAGGAGTTATACTGCTAGTTCATTCCCATACCATCCAAATTGTCTACGTCTCAGCTGCTGCAACAAATACCCTGACTGGCACATTGTTAATCAGACCCATAAAGCTTGGATATATAGTTGGATTTCTAATACTATATCACAGTCAGCCTTTATGTGCCCTTGCTGTCAAGGAATCCATAGTTTAGTCGTGTGTGAAGGCCCTGAGTTCAGGAGTCACATCTCACTGTTGGCAGGCACAACTGCCATTTGCTGGTTAAAGTCAGTACAGCCACTATGCCAGAGATCTCAAAGTGTGATATTAGGAGATGCTTTGACTTTTGTTGGCTATACTGAAGTTAATCAGTTAGCTCACTGCAGCAGCTACATCACTGAAAGCTATGCTTTTGTGTGTGCAGCAGGCTCCAGAGCATTGGCAGAAGGAAGCAAGAACTGGCAGGTATCCTTTTGATCCTCAGTCCTCATTCCCATCCTACTGCTTTAAACTAGATTCTAACTAAACCTTCTAATTATGGGTTCGATTTGGGATGTGGGAACTGACCACATGAGGCTTTAAAGGCTTTTACAAAAACCTTTTTGGTTTCTTTAAAAAACCGAGAAGTTTCTGTCCAGAAGGCAGTATGTGACCCTCACATTGTGAGAAAAAAAAAGTACCACATCTTCTGTTGATCAACATGGTTTGATCAGACACTGCTGATCAGCAGAGATGTTGTTGAGTGCAGTTACATTAGGTCATGTACACACTGTCTTGTGCTCAAAGTTGAGTTTATTCCCAGCCTAACCTGCACAGGCTTATCAATTTTACAACCTGTCTATAAGACTGTGAATTTTGTATACTGCAAAGAATGTGTTACACACAGCGTAGTGCATCTTACCCTGATTTTATACTGCTGTTGAGTTTAGTGGAACAGCTCATGGTTTGCAGCAATGTGAATGACAGGAAGATCAGCTACAGGAGACAATGAGTGTCTTTCTAACATGAAAAGACTTTTGTTGAGTATTGTGCAAAAATTGCATTAACCGAGCTACCTGTCTGCCTTGGTAGAACTATTCAAGATGGCAGGGAAAGAATGAATTTACTATCATATGTCATTAATGACTCTTGATGAGGGGTTTGGTTTGGTGGGGGTTTTTTGGTTTTTTTGTGGTGTGTTTTTTTTTTTTTTTTTTTGTTGCTGTTGTTGTTGCTAGTTTTTTATTTAAACCGAATATTGTCATGATTTTTAGTGCTGTGGCCTCACAAAATCCAATGCTGCTATTGGTTGAGAGAAAGTAATATGTTGAGGCATTTTTCATTTCAGGTTGGAATTATATGTAAAATATACAATAAGTGAAACTGATTCTAAGTTTTCTTACCCTTGACATTCATACCATCCATTTTGAATTTCAGGTATTTTCTTTGCAATGATATCAGATGGAGATATAAATCAACTATCCAAATCTCTTTTTTCCCCTCTACAAACTAGAGGAATAATATCATGGTTGCAGCAACTTAGTTGTTTATTTGTAAAGCAGTAATGTCTTGTGTTAAGAAAGGCAATATTTATATTGACAACAGATATTTGAAAAATTAAAACTTGCTCAGTAATTAAAAATTGCCTTGGTTAAAACAATTTTTATAGCCATTAACATTTTTAATCAAAAGTCACTTTTAATCAAATAGTCTTTATCCAAAAGATAACGTCAAGTCAATATCCCATTATAGTTTCTCTGAAAAAGACATTGTCTTCAAAGAATACTTATGCAAGCATGGTCCAATACTAAAGAAGTGCAATATAAAAGCAATTTGATGTTATTTGACCCCATCACAAATAATGATTTAGAGCAGCAAGAACTGAGAAGAGGGTAGGAAGCATATATTTTATGCTTTGAAGTATGAGATTTTTAGAAATTCTTTGAAAAACCTTTGTAAAACCTGGATTGTTCTTGTAATACTTCTATTCTAGCTGTAAACTTTCATCAGCTTTAATCTCCTACATATTGGAATACCAGCATTTCTTGAGCTAACTAGTACAGCTTCATTTTTTGACTTTTAACATAGTTGATAATTCAGTTTTCATCCTCTTTTTACTAAGAGACACAGCTTATCTGAGAATCTACATAATAGAAACAGTTTGTGACTAGATATTGAAAGAAAATATGCTCATGCAATCTTAATATATCAGGACCTCTTTAAAACAGCACATAGTTCAAGCGCCATTTAGAAACAATAATCTTTCCAGCAAGAAGTGATTGTATCTGGTAATTAAGCTTTGATAGAGAGGTCTAAGTATGCCCAGCCAGATATGAAATATTCGTGTTTGAGAATGCTCCAATGTTCCATCTGGATGAAAAATTCTAGCTGAAACATTTAGAAATTTCCAGAATATTTTTTGGACATTTTCAAAATGAAATGTTTGATTTTTCTGAATCAATATTTTATCTACTTTTTATTCTATACATGACCTTGCCATTTTGACATTTTGTTTCAGTTCAGGACAAACCCAAGTATTAAAACATCCCTGCAGTAAGAAATTCCAGTTTTGGGCCATGTCTGCTTCTGATAATGAATGACTAATAAATTTGTTCAAGATGTTATGAATCTAAAAAGCTGTTCATATTTTATCCAAATTACTAGGGAAAACTTGCCAATGATTTTAAAAGTCCTTTGCAAGATAGTATAGAATCCTTTTGTTCCAGAGTAACCTTCCAGAATATAAAATATAAAATATATACAAAATACATAATGTATACAATAATATACAGAACATTTCTAGAAGTTTTAAGTAACAGCCATAAGATAAGATTTAGAAGACAAACTATTCAGGTAGCACAGAGTGGTAGTAAGGCCCAGTGCTTATATTATAGCTAAAAACATTACTAATATTTGTAGAAGGTCACTGTGTATCTCCAGATCTAAATTATTATCACATCAATCTAGTTATAGAAGGCTTAAACTTTCCCACGTGTCGCCCCGTTCAGGCTTGATTCTTGTTTCTTTCTGCAGAGTCCTGTTTACTTGGAGACAGATACATGAGTAGGGTGGATGGGGACAATGCAAAGTCATCACTAGAAGCATAGGACCTTACTCAGTTTTTATTTGCCCCAGCATCCAGGATTAATTTCCACGGGAGCCAGTGGAACAGCGTTTAGCTCCCAGTATGGCTTTTTGCATCTGTCCCGTGCATGGAGGTGGCACCAGCCACCCTAGCTGAGCATTTGCAGTGTACAGCTGGGTGTCCTGTCATGAAAGAAAGACGAACAGTTGGGACACTATCGTTTCAGCTGTTTTGAGCTACAGACTGGAAAAAAACGCAGCTGTATGAAAAATTTGTGTATCAAAGCAGCCACTGGGCTTCTGTCACTATCTGCAGGGGACTGGGTCAGCCTGGGATCTGTGACATGAAAAAAGTAGTGCAAAGAATGCTTGAAATCCTGGGAGGTGCAGGAGGTAATTTAATATCACCCCATTGGCATAGAATAAATGTGAATGAGGGGGAAAAGAGGCCCACAGTTTACAATAGGCTCAGTAATACTGCATGCATTTTGAGCAGGCGCAAAAAAACCAGCACAACAAATGCTTCTAGAAGGTTCCTAAAAAGCAGCCTTTCTGCTTAGGTAGTTTGTCAAGGATTTGGTATGCAGGACTGAAACAACATTTTAAAAGGGAAATTTCCAAGTCACGAACTTCTTCTTTGAAGGAGTTCCCAGTTCCTTCAAAACTGAGAAAGGGTTTGTGTTCATTTCAAGTTTTGGGTGAAAATTTGGGTCAAGTTTCAAGATGGTTTCTCGACCTCTAATTACTATTATTAGCACTCCTAAATGGACTCTTTAGAAAATCCCTTGACTAAGGAGGGCTGGAGTGAGCTAATGAGTATGAGAGTGAGAAGAAGGTCCTTGTTTGAATTTTAAATACTCTAGCTCACTAATTGGGGACTATGGAGAATGCTTCTTTTGGTATGGAGGGAGTTCAGGGGCAGGTGGGAATAAGAACAATATTTTTTAGACCTGTCACTTTAAAATATACCCAGTGCTGCTTTGACATGGCACCAAATGAATTTTTAAGCAACAATGAGTAACCTTATCCTCCCTTCAGGCACTTCCAGGACTTATTTATTTTTGTTTTTAAAAAATGATGTGGGCAAGGTTTTCCAAGGTCTCATAGATTTAAAGAAGAATAACATTCTTTGATGATCCTGGCAACGGGCATCTTTTCTTTTCCAAATAAAAATGAAGAGGCAGAGAGCCTCGTGCCCACTAACAGTACTGTTCCAACTCTCCTGTCTTATATTTTTGTTTTCCATTTTATAAAATAAAATTATTTCTTTACATTACACTCATCATTGCATGAATCATTTCTACCTTCAGGAGCCATCTGGGTTTTTTTCCTCAGAAGACATACAGCTGTGACACTCTTATCCAATAGGAGGACATTTTTTTTTTTTTTTTTGGCAACAGAAATTTGTTTTAGTGATCACCACCTAAACACAGTTGACACAAACTCCATTTCTTTTCTGCTAAAAAGGAGAAGAAAGGGAATGCACTTAAAAACACACATATTTATTCTTTTTGTCTACAGGACTTGGAGAAAAGCTCATGAAAAAATTTATGAGTCCCTCACGAACTTAGAAATTATGTGAACTCATGCATAAGCCCATGAAAACTCTGCAGATTGAGCTGTACCTAGTTTTCAGAAGGCAATTCCACGTTATGAACAACAGAGAATAAAAGAATCTCCAGTAACATTTTCTTCTTTCTATAAGCCAAGAAATTCAATGTATTGAAATGTTCCATTTTGACTGATTTTTGACCAATTACATTTCTTTTACAATTCCACATATATAGTCAATTTCATACATGTGAAGCTATGCAAAGTTTAAGATGTAATTAATGTCAACCCAAACTTTCCCTGGTGTATAATGCCTTTGCCTCCCAGCGGTAGAGACAATTGAATCCCACACTTCCATGGTGGCAGATTAGCTGGGTATTGGTGCCTGACTTGAAGTAAATTGCACACTCTTTTCCTACCTTACATGTATGCCTCTGAAATCCTGATTGTTATTCTACTGATATAAAGAAAGCCTTATTTATATTTGAAAATTTTGCTTCTGTCTGTATACAATGCTTTATCATCAATAAAAGGCAATTTTGCTCATTCTTTTGTGTTTATAGAGGCTGATGAAAATCTGTTGAAGGTTTTGCATCATGATTTTACAAAATAATACTGACAAGAATGAGCTTAATTAATCTAAACTGTCTTGGAAAGTTTCAAAATTTGGTGATCTATTTTACAATTGATATACCATTACACTGTGTGTTGTGGCCCAGTTCTGCAGAGAGCTGAAGCGTGTTTGTGTTCTTGTGCCTCTCCAAGGCATCTTGGCACAGCCTATCAGCCTGCATAAAACCGAAGAAACGACATACTGCCTTCCTCCCCTTCCAGAATAGCAGGATCTCTTAGTTACACCGTTTTGCTGACATTGTGATGATATTTTGACTTACCGGGGAAAGATAGGGCAATAGGATTAGGACTAAGAGGAGAGACTGCTTCTTATATTGGATCTTGCAAAATGTTTAATAACACACTGCACAGAGTACCTCTTAGTTTTTCTTGTTGGCATTTAAATTGCAGTGGAGAAAGAATCTGACTGGAGGGAGCAAAAATGAAAGCAGAGGTGAGCATGATTCTACACTGGAAATAGACTCTCATTCCAACACTCAGCTCTATAGAGATGTCTTTGCTTTCTTTTCCCATTCTCTGGGCAGACTTCACTCTGCTCCTTAGGTGGAAGCCGGCAGCTGTTTCCAACATATAAAGGCCAGGAAGATCTTGAAAGAAGTTTAAGGTGCCATGCTTGCACTCTGGCTAAAGCCCACGAAAAGATTTGATCAGGGCATGGGGTGGAAACAAGTAAGAAATTTAGCAGCTGCTTTTTAAATGAGCTATGCAGTCACCATCACTCTTGGAATGAATTTCAACAGCTTCAAAATAGGTTACCTAAATTGATTCCCTTATTTAATCAGGCTTAAATAAAAGCAGATTTCTGTTTCTCCTTCCCAGTTTGCTTGACATCCCAAGTTGATACTGACTGTGAGAAGCCAGGCACGTAACAAAGGGGATACATGGAACATATGGAACTCGTTTTCATCGGTGATACACATGTGGCTCTTCTCCTTAGACCCACCATAACATCAGTAGTTCAAAATTAAATTGGGCACCAGAAATAGACCATGAAGTAATAGAAGAATTCTCATTAAACATTCAGATTCCTACAAATCCCATTTGCAAATATGTCTTTTTCTTTGTGGTCCTGCACAGATACTTACAAGCCTGCTAGGAAAAGGTTCAAGGGTCTAGTCAAACCTGACCAACCTCAGGTTTGCCAATGGAACCTACAGTTAGAAGAAAGGATGTAGATGGCTTTTTTGTAAATATTTGTCCAGTTTACAATCTCTGGGGTGGATGGCAGTTCTTGTCATGCCTGGTTCAGAGCTCCCACTCAAGAAGCTCTTCCCATGCCCTTGTCACCCCAGCCAAATTCAGAGGCTCTGGAAAGCCCAAGACCATTCAGAGATAGTTACATTAATTGGTTAATGAGATCAGAACCAAGCATATGTTTGTGCAACTTCCTTACCCTTGAGCAAGCCTGGCTAGAAACGGCTCTGCTAGCTGTGCTGCTGAATAGAAGGCCAGGCCTCAGCTCTCCTGGAGCATGTGAAAAATATGCAAGGTCTCAGATTCTCAGTGCTACTTAGGCATCTAGACTTCCCAAGAATCCCAATATCTCTTGACAAAAAGGATAGTTATTGGAGAAGATCAATACTTGAGATTTAACTTTGAAAATCTGACATCGAATTGTTTTAAAACAAATTTGAGTATCTCAAAATACAAATACTTACATCCATGCCTATGTGTCACAGACAGTCATTCTCTGGAGCACAGGTACTAGTTGGTTCTGGGGTAAAAAAAATGGGCCCCTACTTAAGGCTTAAGAACTTCAGTCCTAAGTGTGCAGACCATCAGCAAGCATGTAGCATATACCTACACATCCTGCAAAAAAGCTGAATTTTTCTGCCTAGCGAGCATATGTAGGGCAGCTTGAAGGCTGAACTCTACTAAATGCAGAAGCAGTGTTCTTTGTAAGTACAGTTCTTCAGCTTGACTGTGTGATTTCAAAACAGCAGCAGAGCCCCGCATGTTGCCAGCCCTTGGAACAGTCCAAAGTGTCATGCTCTGAATATAAGGAATAGGCCTGTGCACCTGTTGCTGGGCATCTGTATGCATGCATGCCCTGATTACCTATGCAGATAATTATGTAGAAGCTCTATTATTATCCTATTACAAGCAAATTCAGCCTTCAGGGCCTCTGGTGTGCCTCTGCAGGCATGGAGTGGTAGAAAAGCCACTATAAAATCATACCTCAGAAACAGATTTTCAGAACTGAGTTGTAGAATATACACAGTGATTTAAATTAGAAAGAAAGCAAGGAAGAAAAAAATTATAAGAAAAAAGTAAAAAATATGGTAAAAGAAAGAAATCTTGCATATGTGGATCCTGCTGTCAGAGACAAGAGACATCTGTTTGGGAGATGAAATCTGTCCAAAGAAATGAGGAGGAGGTGGGCGAAAAGGTGAAACATTGCCAATGAAACAGAAGAAAATCTCAAACTTTCCCAGAGAAGTGTTAGTCAAACCAATACAGAAACAGAAGAGTTAAGAATGAGGGAGGGATTTTTTTCCAAAAAGGAGCCAAGACAAAAATTTCCAGACAGAAAAAATTGTGTCATTAAAACTGCAGGAGCCAGGAGTGGTGGTAACCAGTATCATCCAGCAGGTCTGGTTACATTTCTTTTACTTTTCACTTTTTATGTGGAGAGCTTTAGCAGGCCCCTAGTGTCAAAGTTATCTTTTCTCATTCCTTCTGTGGGGCAGATCCTTCCTCCCCTTTGGCTGATTTATGCAGCTCTCAAGATGCAAAAAGCAGTAGAAAACTGCTAGCTCTGACCCCAGAATGCTGCCCTTCTGTGGTACTGTCACTGTATAGGCCTCTCCCCAGACATCCACAGTGAGAACTTGTCTTAGAGAGAGGTATGTTTTCAGACTCTATTCTTCCGTAGCAATCCCAGACTGTCAAAGTAACCCTGTGGAAAACCGTCAGACAGCATAAAATCAATCAGTCTCCAATTGGTTTGTGTGACGTGAGCCACCCTGGTTTCTGTACCAGCATGGGAGCAGTTATGTGGTAACAACACCCTTATCCCCAGTCCACCTAAATTGTGCCAAATGCGCTTCAGCTTCAGAGTCAAAATCCACAGGTTACTAATATGGTAGAAACAGTAAATTGGAAGTTTAGTGCTTAACAAACATCCTCTGGATTTTTGTTTCTACTATGCAGCCAGCTCACTGTTGTATTGACAGAAAGCTGCCATAACAAATCTCCAGACTGAGCTATTTGATTATCCTGTTGTTGCTTTTAGTAGTGAGGATTTTATAGGCATTCCTGTGAAGACCCCACCTGCTGTGAGGTTGCTTTCTTCTTCATAGATCCACAATCTGGCTCCTTCTTTTTTGACCGAATTACTAAGCTTCAAAGAAGAAATGCACAGTAGAGTATAAAAAGCCAGGAATCATAGTGACAGAGAAAGCAATTGGTATTAAAGATGCCTTTCTTTATTAAGAGAAAGGATGTTTAGGAGAACATATTTCTTTAGGAATAGACTGTTTTTTAACATCCTTCCTAAAATAACCTAAGAATGCAAAGGCTCTATAACTTTAGCTTTTTATTTAGTATAATTTGAGGTGCCTAACAATTCAAAATAGACATTGTCATCATCACAAAGCATATAAAATGTGGGTGGTGAAGACTGCAGAGAGTTCTCAGTTCTGTTTCAGACTCCATTGTTGACAAGAACAGAATCTGGCAGGAATAAAACTTTCAGAACTTCTTGGAAAATTAAATCTCAAATCATACAAGGAAAAAAAGCAACCAAACAAGCAAACAAAAAACAATGGCAAATGAGAAAAATATGGGAAAAATTCCAGTGTCTCTCCCTGCTTGTGGCATTCCCACTTGCAAAACCATTTTTCATTCCTTTCAGCAGAGAAACATTTATAGTGTATGAAGCTTACATTAATCATGAAAATAACTAAGATTTTTTTTTTATATAAGGCACAAAAAACAAATGGAGCTTTTTCCTTCAATCAGATCTTATAAAAAATCATGCTTTATGAATATCAAAATTTGTCCCTATAAGAATAAGCTATTATAATTATCATTGCATTTTTAAATTAGTCCAAACCAGCTGCATAAACTAGTATTCTGATTTAACCCACATCAAGGTTGATAGTCAGGATCCAGGACCCAAATGTCATTCCTGACACTTTTCAACTCTTTTCAAGCACAGCCTGGCTGTAAGTGGTAATCTAATCTGACAGCTATTTATAACGTGCCATATTGTGAGTATCTCTGCTCCAGAGATAACACACTGGAATCATAACACTACATAGATCCAATGTATCAATTTTCTTCCTTAGGAGACCTTTGGAAAGAACCATATATATTTGGTGCCTTTTACTCAGTTGTTACATATTTGAAACTGCAAAGCAGCCATGTGCACTGAATTACTGATTGCAAGATTTTTAGTTTTGCAGAAATAGTAGCCAAACTGTTGTGTGTTTTACAGTCTGCAGCATTAATCCTGCACTTTCTCTTTTAAAAAAAAATAATTTTTATTTTTAATTTGAGAGAGAGGATTATAAGGGCTCACTTAGGTTGTGTCATTCAAAGCAAACTCAACTGTTTAATGTTTCCATTAGGGAAGGATATATGCTTGAAAGAAGAGATGTCATCCAGAAGGACCTGGAGAAGCTTGAGAACTGGTGCCATTAGGAATTTCATGGGGTCTAACATGACCAAGTGCAAGGTGCTGCACCTGTGTTTGGGCAGCCCCCAGTACCAACACAGACTGGGGGATGAACAGATGGAGAACAGCTCTGGAGGAAGGATTTGGGGGTGCTGGTGGGTGAGAGGCTGGACACGACCCAGCCATGGGCACTCCTAGCTCAGAAAGCCAAACGAGTCCTGAGCTGCATCCAAAGCAGCATGGGCAGCAGGGGAGGGAGGGGATTCTGCCCCTCAGCTGGAACCCTGCATTCAGCTCTGGGGTCACAGCACAGGAAGGACACGGATCTGTTGGAGTGATACAGAGAAGAGCTGCCAAGATAATCAGAAGGATGGAGCACTACTTCAGCAAGGAAAGAATGAGGATTGTTCAGCCTGGAACTGGGATGAAACTCTGAGCAACCTGATCTGGTGGAAGGTGTCCCTGATATGATAAAGGGATCTATGATCTTGAAGGTCTCTTCCAACCAAAATCATTCTCTTATTCTGTGCTACACTGATCTCACATATCCTGGCCTTGTTCTACTGTTTTGTTGACATCATAAACCATAAACTTCTGGAGATTTACTTGTTAACGCGTGCCAAAACACATAGGACCATGAATATGGATAAGGAGCTTTCATTTCAAACTCTGCATAAACAGGATGATTACTGACTAGTAATTATCGCCAAGGTCCACCAAAATAAAGGACTTGAAACCAAAGCCGTTGGGTGGCTCAAAAGCAGACTTTGAGGCAGTCAAAGCTATACATGGAAAAAATTAGAAAAAACTTCTAAATACATAAAACTAGAAAAAAACCTCCAAAACCAGAACTAGATCTTGTCTTGTTATAATGCTCAAGTGGTGAAAGCAAAAAGTGTTTCTAAAATACATACAGAGAGTAACCATGCCTTGCTCCACTTGCTGTCTAGATCACGACAAACCAAAAACATCAGGCAGGGAGAGTAAAGAGGAAATGAAACTGAACAGTGCCTAACTTTGTTGTGCTACCCAATGGAGAGAGAATATCTCAAAATCAGTTTGATGAATTAGAAGTTTGACACTATGGGAAAAGTGGACCCTTCACTTTCTGGTTTTCAGTTCAAATGAACCAATTATTTTGCTGACCTCAGGGTCCAAATTTCAAAGAAAGCTGGAGACAGGCTTAGGCCTGCTGCTATGGCAAATTCCAAAATACCCAATTACTGACCTCAGGAGGAGTCAGCATTCCTGAGATTAGAGTCACTGGGAGTTTACTTCACAAACTCACTTCTAATACTATACTATAGTGCAGACACCATTAACCTGCCTTTTTCAGTTAGCAAATAAGATATGTCTCAAGGCAAAATAGTTATTAACAGCCAGTGGTAGGAGTTACATCTCTAATTGGAAACAGCAACATCTACAGGGGAGTGTAATAAAAGCATATAACAAGTGAATGTGTTAGTAGATTACAGGGACTCTAAGTAATTGTTCCGTAAGACAGCTTCAGCAGAAACAATGAATATTTCAGGACTTCATAGGTCTAGACTAATTCTGGTCACTGAAGAGTGTCCCAAGGATTAACTCTGTTCTTACTAGCCAATTTGATCAGCATTAAACTGGCAAACGTCCCAGATTTCCTTATTATTTGTACTGCATTTATTTCAATGTTTACATCATTTTGTAGCTAGCTAATTCCCTTCTTTTTCTGCCAACTTGTATAAGGATGTTGTTCAGTAACAAAGCCCATTCACATCAGTTGCTTGACGTCGAGCTATTGTGTCCTAGCTGTCAGTTATTCTAAAACATCTTTAGGCCTAAGTTATTCTAATATGAGTGACCTGCTGCTTCTATATACAAAACTCTTCCACTGCTTTTATAATTAAATGCACAAAGCAAAAGCCTGAAAACTGAGCACCTGCTGAGCATCCACAAACTCCTGGTGAAACCTATCTGTATTGTAGATAGAGAAGCTGAGACATTTAAACATACAGGAAATGTTCTATTGTTATTCTCCATGTATGAGGTCATATTTTGCCTTCTGGATCAAGCTGCACTTCACACAATTGGAAGAGATTTCTAGACCTCTTAGAGAGTTTTTCCTAATTTCTCGTTTTACATTTTACTCAGCCCTTTCTGAGTCTTTTCTGTGTGCTTAATTCAGATGACTGAAGGATGTATGTAGTTTATAGCCCTTCTGTATACTGTTCTAGTATTTGTCTGCATTTTGGAGCTGCATTTTATTTTGTGGGTGCAGTGTTAGGTTTTATATTATGACTTACTTGCTGGCTGTTCTGTGGCATAGGACTTCTCAAGATAGACAGCAAATATATAGTTTTGTCACTTGTTGCAAATGTGTATTTGCCTCTGTTTCGAGATACAGCAGTACAATAGACAAGCAAATGTTCTTTTTGACTTTTTACCTGTTACTGTCTGGAACCAGATTATATTTCAAACACCTTTTAATGCATTTCTCTGCAAACTCTCTTAAGGGAACAACCCACATCCATTCAGCAAAATCAAAAAAATCTATTCCCATGTTCAGATAACAGGAAAATAGCGTCAATTTCCTTCTTCCTGAAGTTGCAGATGGACATGATGGTCACATTCTGAAGTTTTATAGAATAATGCCTCTGTTCATGAACTAGGGGCTTTTTCACTTCTCATTACCACCTTCTTATTTCTTAAACCTTAAACAAGATTTGTTTGAGGAGGACTACCACAGCCATTGCAGTAACGTGGTAGTCATTCAAAATTTAGAAAGTGAGGTGGTGAAGCAACTCGGGTGTAGAAGGACTACCAGGCAGCAAAAGGATGACTTCTGCTTCTTCATATATCTGTTATGAGTTTTGTGTAGATAATAATGTCTTCTTACTAGATAGACAACTTAAACTTACAAGTTGTGAAAAGAAAGACAAACCCCTTAGATGGTTTGAGAAGCAGATGAAATGCTTATTAGGCCTCCAGCTGCTCTTTCCAGAAACTTTAGCCAAGACTGGTTTGTGATATGGGGCTGTTTGTGGAGCTGGTTGCAATATTCCCAGCAAGGCTATTCCCACTGCATCTTTCTAATGCCTTTGCCAGAATCTATGGCTCTGTATGTTTCCAGGAAAACATGGCAGCAACTGCTGGAGAAGGGAGACAGTGATGTGCACAGTATCCTGAACATCAGCTCTTAAAGTTGTGAGTTTTGTGTGTTTTCTCAAAACTCTGTAATATGGGTGCTTTTCTTTATTGCCCTTCTCTGCCTGTAGCCAGATCTCCATCCCCAGGATAGGTCAGAGGAGCTGGAAACAGAGGGTCAGATCTACTGCTCTGCTACTAGTGAACTAGGGCAGAAATCAGACAGTCACTTAAGTTGAGAATATTAAAAAAGTCAACAACAATTTCTTTCAAATCTATGGCCTGCCCTAGGCATGTAATGTAGTCAAATTAAATCCCTGATAAAGTGTCTATGAAATGAAAACCAAACATGTCCATCTTTTGTAGTTCCAGCCTCCCCTAATGGAAAATGGCTGTAATTTCAGTCAGCCACATGTCCAAACTGTGGTTGTTCTCACAAGTCTGATTTCTTCCCTTAAATGGGATCCATCCGAGAATGTGACAGTGTTGTTTCTCTTTCTGCAGACCTACATGACAGTCAGAAACAGCACACAAATGATCTCAGTCTCACAACTGTGGTCCTCCTTAGAGACACTGAGCCCTTCAAGAACAAGATGTTGATGTTTAGACATTTGGAGAAGCCAGCAGTGCTCAGTCAGAAACAGCACACAAATGATCTCAGTCTCACAACTGTGGTCCTCCTTAGAGACACTGAGCCCTTCAAGAACAAGATGTTGATGTTTAGACATTTGGAGAAGCCAGCAGTGCTCAGTCAGAAACAGCACACAAATGATCTCAGTCTCACAACTGTGGTCCTCCTTAGAGACACTGAGCCCTTCAAGAACAAGATGTTGATGTTTAGACATTTGGAGAAGCCAGCAGTGCTGGGTTGCTCAGGATAGCTCTGGCAACCAGGGATAATGGTGCAGTACAGCATTTTGACATGCCAGCAGCACTGAAGGCAGTTTTGAAGAGCAAAGTCCCTCTAAACCACCAGAGTGGTGTAGAGAGCTGCAAGCAGGAATCACAGCTGAGCGCAGAGCCCTGAGTGTGGTGTCCTTAAATGGGAGAAGCCATGCTGACTCCTTGGCATCTCCCACCTAGTTATCTGCTGTTACTGACACTCAGCATGACACAGCAGAAGAGAATGGGTAAATACTTACAGGGCTCTAGGACACTCTAAACGTTGCTTTTGATTCTCTCTGCATTAATCAGGCTGTTTAAGTGAATCCCGCTGTAAATATGAGTCGAGTCTCTGGAGCTGTTTGTTTGCTTCCCAGGAAAGTTATAGCTTATTATGGCTTCATCTGACCATGAAAGACTAAAATACTAGAATAACTAATGGTTATTCAGATATTAATAAGAGATTGATTCTCCTGTCTTCTGCCTCATCTTCTCTCACCTCTCCTCAGGAAGCATCAGTATAGGGCAGATCGCTAGAAAATGTTGCCAGAACTTATCTCAGTGTCTTGTCTTGCTGTAGGTTCACACTGTTTCCACAGCCAAGGTGTCAGGATTTTCCAGCTTTGCCAGAATTTTTTACTCAGCCTTCCAATGTCACTAATTTCTCAGCCTCTGACATATACACTCATACGACCCAGGAAATTCTTTTTTCAACTCTTTATTGTGTGAATTAAGCATTGTTAAGCCTTGTTGTTTGTACCCTTCCCTATGGTTCTAGAAAGCTAAGTCAATGACTTATGTATCAGTTTGAAACTGGCCATGATAATTTTAAACAAGTATTAGCTATTCATGAGAGTTAAATTCTCCCCATGACATTGATTGCAACAGCTGATGTTCACAGACGTGGCTCCTTTTTTGCTTTTTATTGCATTTTCCATGGGGAACAGTGCTTCTGTCTGAACAGTCCCTTGAGCCTAATATTTCCTAAAAGCTGTATCTGTGTCACTCTGTACTTTAGACCTTCTCCAAGACATCAGGAATTTTTTCTCTTCTACCATATCTAGGGAAGGGGGTGGATTTTAGACTGCTTCAATATTGCCTTTCCTGTGCCATTATCTTTCCTGGAGGCTGACATTTTTTTTCCATCTATTGACTTGCTGCATACCTATAGACTGATCCTGATGGTACTGGTGGCCACTTGGCTAGTAATTGCAGCTTGCTGCTGCATGCAGTGATGTGGAATATAGCTGTCAAGTCCCCTGACACTCTCTGTACCAGGTCTGGTTTCCTCTGTAGCAGGTATACCCTGCATGCAATCGCACCACATTGCTGCAAAGGAATCCCCTTTTGGGAATCAGAGAGTTGCCACAGCAGTTTGTGCAGCAGTGCTGGAGAGGGAGACGGCGTAATGTCTCACACGGTTATTTGAAGATGAGCAGCTGGAGAGAGAGGAGAGGTTCTGCTTCACTCCTCCCAAGTGGTTCTGTCCCTGTGAGCTGGGCAGAGCCCCCTGGGAGCCCGCCTGCCCCTATGGCCCTTGGACACACTGTGCTTCTGCCCAAGGCTGTGCCAGCTGTGCGTGGGCCTGTCCTTAAGCTAGTGCTGAGCAGAGTGTGAGGAGATGTGCTCCAAGAGAAGGATGCCAAGAATCAGTTGCCATGGCAACAATGCAACACTTTACTACCACAACTGCTCCTGCTGACCTGGTCAATCAGCATTACAGTTTTAGGAACACTCTGTTTCCAATAGTTTGCTCTAGCATTCTTCTATCAGCAGCTTTTCAGAGGCTGGAAATGTTTGGATATTAATTCTTTAAGCTACTTTTAAAATTATGAATACAGAAAAAATGCAGACACTTTTGTTACAGCTTAGCTTAAGCCAGCCTAAGTTCTTATTTTCTTCCAGACCAAAAAAATTTTTGATCAGCTCTTTCTGAATCTGGCAAGAAAATGCCCCTCTAGCTGAAGGAGAAAGAGTGAACACACTGTATAGGCCAAAGAAAGGCTTTCCTCAGGCTTTAATGGTCTGAAAACTGAGGTGCCTTTTGATGTGATTTTGGCACTGTTAGAGTCCCCACCCTACTGGGTAATCAAGTGAGCAGGGACAACCATGGTAAGGTTGTTTGAGTGAATATGCTTATGCTGTCAGAGTACTCCCTGAGGCATGGCCAAGATCCAGACACTAGAGGTGGCGCTTTTGCAGTTTCATAGCTTAGGCCCTTCTACGCAGCCTGACTGATTTTCAAATGCTGCCCCACAAGTATTCCTGGGCTGCTTTAAAAACAACTCAGCACTCAGCACCTTGAAAATCCACATCTTGATTTCACACCTATAACAAAAATGCCAGTAACCTGCTCCATTTTGACTGGGAAAGGTGGGAATGGACCACCCATTAAAAGAGGCAAATTAAAGGATGAGAATGTAACTCATGAGGTGAGTTGGTGATGAACAAGAAACACTGACTAATGAAACTTAAGATGGCAAAGTGCAGAAGTAATGTTCTACTTAAAGGCTTAAATTTAATACTCCTTTAAAAGTTCAGGTATGCTGAGTCTCCTGACTTCAAAAATCCTGATGGAGACACTTCAGATTGGTTTGAGTTACTGGGAATGATGATTCATTAAAACCACAACTCCAGTGCAGAGCCCTGTCACTCCTGCTTGTGCAATGATATTTCAGGTTTGATACAGTCCAAGTAATTATTTTTGCTTATTAGAAAGCCATGGTGTTCTACAGACACTTGATCTGTTTCTGATGAATCACTGAAGGAAGTAATGACCATGCTCACCTCACCAGGTACTTGGGACTGGATTTTCAAAGGTAGGTCTCAGATGTACTATCAGGTAACAAGTGGATTAACCAGTTAGTGGGCATCAGATGAACTGTGGTAATCAATCCTGCATTCATGTTAGTCCAGCACAAACTAAATCTAAACACATCAGCTGACTCTTTTGTAAGGCCACTCACATGGCCTTGAATCTACCTTTAGAATTCAAATACAGCCCCCTAAGATCAGTCTGTCTGATTGTCAGACAGGATATGGCCAATCATGCTCAGCCTTAGAAGCAGTTTAAGGGCATGGAACAGGTATCAAAAGTGTGATACAGAGGAGTTAAGGGACACAACAAATTTAGGATTACAAACTAGAGCTGCAGTTAAATAGAGGAGAGGCCATCTCTAAAGAGACAGGAGCAAGACATAAAGGTAAATCCATAGGGAATGTCAGATCAAATGCCTGAACTTTCTTCATGTTCTTACCCTAGGCTGCCCAGAACATATTAGGAGAACAGAGAACTTTTGGGCTGGATGTGGGCTGACAGATATATTTTCAGTATTTAGGTATCACTGCTTCAATTATGTCTCACTGGTTTCACTTTGTCTGCGTGACTTGGAAAGGGGAGACTTGCAGGTGATGGCTTGCAATATGTGGGGCTGTCTGTCACTTATGGTATATTGGGAAGAGTAGTTTCTGCAGCTATTGAGAAACTTCCAAATGGGTAACAAAGCTGCTCTTTGTCTCTCTGATCAAATACAACAGCAACAACAACAACAATAATAATAAAAATTTCAATCCCTACAAGACCTTTCCCCCCTCAAATTTCTGCTCTAGACTTTCAGGCTTGTCTAGACTGAAAACTTGTGGGTTTTTCCTGTTGGGTGATCAGTGGTAAACTTCAGTCTGAGTAATTTATTTAATTTTTTTCACATATATTAGGAGAATAGTAGAAGAGGAGAGAATAAAAATAAAGGATCCTAAAAAAAGTCACTGACTGTTTTCAATTCTGACCACCTGCACAGCACAGACAGTGCAAAACCAAGATGCAACCTCAGCTAACAGGAAACATGGCTAGAACATCTTTCATAGTTACATGCTTTATGTTGCACAGGGAAGTAAGGATACAAAAAACTAACCTGTCCAAGTAATTTTCCTCTCTTTCTTTTTATGAAGGAAGGTAGAAATAGGGATGCCAGAGTTACAAGGAATTTTTTTAATTAGCTGAGTGGATGATCCCCAGGTGGTGTAAATATGCATTGCTCTGGGGCTGTATGAACATCAGGCTAAAATACTTGACGCCCTGATGGAAAACAATAAGAGATTAAATGAAAAGTCTACTGTAAAATCTAAAATGTAAACAACACAAAAAAACACAAAACCCCACAATGCACAAAATTTATAATCAGATGGTGTTTAATTCAAATCATCTTGACAATTCATATGAAATTTCAGGTCAGATTCAAGACAGAAGGTTGAGAAACTAGAATGTAATGCCATTTTTTACTCTCTGCTAATGGCTCAGTGGGAAGCAAAAAGCAGAATTCAGCCCTAAGGGGCTGAAATATATATATTTTTCAACTCAAGCCTTTGTTCTGTTATTTTTTGACGTGGTATGGGGTGCTTTTTTGGAAGTATGGCAAAAAAAATTCTAATAAATAGGACATACAGTGGCTTTTTTTTTTAACCTATCTGAATACAAACCAAAGATAGATCAAAACTAAGTGACATTTGTGTATTAAAAGAAATTATTCCTGACAATTTTAATGACAAGTTTCAGCTTGATATGATTTAAAATGGGCAAGTTACAAAGCCTAAAAAAACGGGGTTTTATAATGGAAATGCTGACAGACCCTTAACTACGGCAGTGTTGCTGGGCGCCACTATAATAAAAGGTGGCAAGGATCCAGAAGTATTCACAGCTGCATGTCTAAACTTTATTAAGTATCTGACTATAGTTTGCAGGTCCTCAACCAGATCATAACTCACTTAATTCTGACACATTCCAGTTTATAATTAGTGTTGTACTAATATGTTCCTAACTGGTACCAGCATATTCTTTTTTTTTTTTCCCCTGTAAAACAAGGCTGTTCCCCAAAACCAAGGATGCACTGACATTGGCAAGAAGCATCTGTGTCTTTTTTTTTTTTTTTTTTGGTCCTTGGGCTAAAATAATTCATATGTTAGAGGCAAATGTCTGTAAACGAATCACAATGAACACTGAAACATCTGTAATTCCCAAGGCAGAAGAAATAAAGCAATTTCCATTTTTCTCTAAGCAAAGTATTTTATTTGCCTTTGCTTTCGGGGAGAAAGCAAATTGTTCTTAAAATACATCAGTAATAGTTTACCATTAGGACATAATGGTACAAACAAAATAAGCAAACACAATTGTTTCTGTAATTTGCCAAGTATAGCTGTATTAATATATTGAAGGTATAAACATATTTATTTAAATCTACTGTTGAGTGCCTGCTACCTGAAAACAGGGACATTTTAGGTAAGCACACATTTCCACAGTTCATGTTTTATGATGCCACCAATCTTCGGAACATGAACACTTTATATGTAGGACTGATCATTACTGACACTGAAATCCTAGCTTCTTGTTTTTCCATGCCTTTGGCAGTTCATTTCCAGTGGCGGCCATTCATTTCCGAGCTGCTTCATCTCTCTGGGCACATACCCAGGTAATGACCTCTGCTGATGGTGATTTTGGAGCAGCCAAGGAAGGTGTACTACTACACTGTGTAAAAAAAAGTGTGTAAAAGAAATTTCCAAATATTGATTATTTTTTTTATTTGAGCACTGTACTGGAAAGCTTTCTTAGGGTGCTTCTGCTGAGAATTGAAAGGCCATGGGAACAGCATCCATGGTGAAGCAGATATACTCTTATGACAGTTCACTGAAAGACTGAATTTGCAGTGAGAATTCTTCTATTCCTTCATGGAGGGACAACCATCCCACTCTCTTTCAGAAGAATAATCTTACTTTACAGCTAGGATCCTAAACACAGCTTAAAGCAAAAATCTAGCAGGATTTTGCATTCTGCAACCTGAATTAATGAGGAACTGAAATCTTAAAATATAAGAAGTCTTTTACTTATCTGTATTTGCCACAGCAACACAAGCAGGTATATTCAGTTGCTGATCCAGTAAACACAGTTTATGGTAAAACACAGGATAAAGTATTTATATTTTATCAAGTGTAGCAATAAGGAATGTAAACAGAGAATCTCTACTATGAGATGGATTAAATTATCATTATGGTACTTTGCTTTGATGGTATTAAAAGACAAGACAGATAATATACTTGCATGGTGATTGATATTATATTTCTAGTTCGTCAAATACATGATTTGGAGCCTGTGAAAAAGTAATTGTGGTAGTTTCTTTAACACATTGGCTTTCTGACTTTCTGTAAACATTAGCTCCCCAATGGCTAAAAATTTAGCACTTTTCAGTAACTAGTTTTTTGAGAGAAATTTTAGGTGGACAAAGTCCTCCCATATATATCACAGGGTTTTGTAAAGATGAAGAGAACTAACTTTCTCTTCATCATCAACTTTATTTCACAAGAGGCTTCTCATTCACTTGAAATGCTGCCCACCCCCTCTTTTTTTTCTGATTAAAGGCCACAGGCACAACATGCAGCTGCTTAACACTCAGCCCAACATAAACCTTATAGCCTTCAATTAAATTACAGACTAACATTTGACTCACATTCAGACAAGTATGAACATACATGGAGATGACAACAGGTGATAATTCTGCAATTTTCAGAAGAAAGCAAAGGAAGGAAAGAGTAAAGAAGATAGAAAACAAACGAGATTAAAGAAAAACAGTTCAGCTCTATATTTAAAGAGGCTTTTGACACATACTGTGGAAGAGCTGACTTGTATTAATATATTTTTCTCTTTCCAAATTACTGCTTTTAGAAATTGAAACAACCTGACAAGTCAAAAGTATGTTACCTACCTGCCCAATATTTGTACACAGAGGCTTAAGTGTTTGCTGCTGGCAGGGTTTGTGTTAATTTCATTTCTACATTGTCAAGAATGAAAATAAATGTTCTTTTTGGCCTCAGTTTTTTCAAGAGTCCAACTGCTAATCTATATATAATTGACATATCTATAGCTGTGTCAAGTTTCACGCTGAAAGGAGAGAGAATGATTTCTATTATTGTGAAAATTTCAGTGGATCAGTCTCAGAAACACCAGACATTTTTTTAGGTAAAAATGGTTTTTTGCTAAAAATTATTCGGTTTTTTTAATGAGTTGAAATAGGTTTTGGACTATTTTAAAACAGTCTTTAAGGAAACTTAGTGCAAGACTCAGACATGGATCACATCCGAAATGATCTTAGTGAGATCACAAAAGCATTTAAAAATTAGACTGTTCAGTCTGGAGAAGAGAAGTCTCTGGAGTGAACTTTTAGCAGCCTTCTAGTACCTTAAGGTGGCTTAGAAAAGGAGGCAGGGGGACTTTTATATGGACAGATAGTGAGAGGACAAGGGACAATTATTTTACACAGAAAGAGGGCAGATTTAGATGAGATATTAGGAAGAAATTCTTTACACAGAGACTGGTGAATCACTAGAACAGGTTATCTGGAGAGTATGGATGCCCCATCTATGGAAATGTTCAAAGCCAGGCTGGATAAGACCCTGAGCAACTGCATCTAGTGAGTGACATCCCCATCCAGGGCAGGGGGGTTGGAACTAGATGATCTTTATGGTCCCTTACAAATCAAACTACCCTATGATTCTATGATTATAATACGCACTTTATCTCTGCCCACTGCTTTCTCTGAACAGTTGTTCACCATTTTGCTCTTTTGAGTTCTTTCCATTGTTTTTTATAACTTGCAAGTCTGACTTAATTTCTGAAAGATTCCATTCTACATGTTCAGGGTTTGAAACCTTCATGCACATGATCCAGTGTTCCTCTCTGTAAATAAGATTTAGATTATTTTTGTGTCTTTCTTTTCTTAATGAAAATTAAGATTCATGCAAAAGCATTTGAATCTTCAGGAAATGCATGTCCTGGAGTTATCTCCTCTGAAATAGAAAATTTACTGCATCTAAGTAGGACTGAGTTGCTTTAATCACTGGGCTGTGTGTAAAAGGCAGGGACACATATTGATTGACTAAAATGCTACTTGGCAATCATTTCGTCTTCTGTCATAGATTAAACTTTCATGTGTGTCATTTTTCAATCTATCATTAGTATTTCTCTCTTTCATCTTCCTTTGTCTTTCCTGTTTTCATTTCAATTTTCTGTTGCTGGAGACTTTGAAGGGAGAGCCAAAACGACTATCATCTAGAATTATCAGTTCTGTGAGCAAAAGTACTCTCCCAGCACTTCTTGGTGATTTTTATTTCCTTTTCTGGCACTATGTTCTCTGCACACACATGCACAATGTGGTGTGTGTCCAAGTCCTTTGCAAGATGAACTCCATGTATGTGGATGTAAAAGCAGAAATTTCTTCTGCTCTAAATGATCCCGGTTTCATCTTTAACTTTTGCCAAGAAGATGATACAACAAGCAACTATGCACAGGGAGAGAGTGCAAAGGACTTCAAGATCGATCTTAAAGATGAGGGAAGATCCTTTATTCTTATATTTCATTTACTCTGAACTCTTTGTTTTAAATAAGGTTGCAAAATTTCTTAATATTCAAATCACAGCATCTGGTCTGTGCTTGTTTGAACTTTCACTGAATTTTTTTCAGTTCAAGTCAAGAGGATCAGTCCCAGAGCTGTTACCACAATTGCTGATACTTGGTGCTGAATTTGCTGGATCATGAAGGAAAAAAACAAGAAGAGAGGAACTCAAGCACTCGTTTCTGCAGACATATTTGTACTTGAGGTCACCAAGCCTTTGACTGTACTGTACCCACCCCTCTCAAAAATACTTATTTCAAGGGAAAAGCCCAACTTGTGTCCATGTCCATGACATGCTGGAGGGGCAGAGGTGCTGCTCTGCAAGACGGCATGGAAATTAAAACAGTAGAACTGAGCTGTGCAGGCAAGGAGACGTTTAGTTATATTTAAACATCAAGAAGCTGAGAGTGAGAGAGCTACATGACAGAAGCAGGCCCTTCACCTGCCTCCTGAGGGCCTCCACAAACTATTTCTCTGTGACTGCTTTGTCTTTCCAGGATCACACAGGTCTCACCACCATCACCACCACCACCACATTCCCTTGTCCCATTGTGATGTACTGGGAATGTGTCAGTACTCAAGAGCTGTGGGACCCCACCAGCTCCCAGAGCTCCTAGGGCAGTGCTGCCACTCATGCTGCTCTTCTCTGGCCTGAGTGGGGCCATTTGGCCCACCATGCCCATCAACTCCTTCCAGTGCTGCTTCTTTACCACTGCTTTAATGAAAGTGAACTCAGCTTAAGAAAATACTGTATTGAATTGTAAAATTTTATTGTGTGCCCTGATTAAATAATTTTCAGACATTTAGTCATGTGGAGTTTTGTTTTCCTGTTTAACACTATTGGTAGCCAAAGCCAGCTTTTTATCCAGACCACATGGTACAATAGTCACAAGAAAAGAAAACCCTCTAAACCTTTGTAATCTAAAATTACACTTGAAAAACATTATCATATATCTTATCTAAAGTGGGGTAAAATACTGTGTGTGGTTTTTTTAGGCAACTTAAAAATCTTCCATTCACATTCATTTCTGATACAACAGAATCCAAGAAGCTGAGAAAGAGCAGATGTTGTCCAAATGGGACTAATTTACCCGGACTGTTATTTTAAAACATAGTGAATGCAAATACTATGCATTAAAATTGGTCATGCCTTATGCAATATATTTTGCTGAAGCCATATTAACAATTTTAAACCAATAGCAGTCTACAGTAGGCAGGGTTAAATTTCCCCACCCTCTCAGAGTTGGAGTTCCTCCTGTAGCCAGACAGCTTATGCTTTTGTAATTATACAATTAAGCATTTGCACACTTTCCACAAGGATCATCAAGTCCAGCTCTTAAGCATAGGGACAAACCTACAACCCTGGTGTCATTAGCACTGTGGTCTAACCCACTGAGATAATCAGTATTTAATGCTGGTGCCCATCCCTCCCTGTGCCATCCCCACCACTACCACTCTCCCCTCAACCCTCACTTTCACATAGAGGTTAGTAACTTCCATGGGAGGAGAGCAGAGTGCAGAGTGGTCACAGGAGTAAGAAGCAAAAAATGAAAGGATTTGACAGACTGAGTCTGTGGTGGCGGGAAAAGGAGAAATAGAAATATTTGCCAACCCAAGGAGATCCCATCCAGGGCAGCAATCATAAATTTAGCAAAGCCAGCAAGTTCCTTGCAGGAAGCATGCAAACCGTATGCTTTATGTAGCATTAGGCATCTGACCCAATTACACAGAATTACCCTCTGCCTGGGAAGTGCCTACATCTCTCTCTGTTGACTCTTTAAGGAATGTAGTGTTGATCCCCTGAATCACACCTAAGTGAGATGTCCAAATTTGATGGTGTGAATAACCCTCTAGGAGTAATAAATAAAAGTGTGCAAAGCTTAGTACTGGCAGGAAGTATGTTTTGATAGTAGTCATGTTTACAATTCCCAACTGAATAAGCATTACTCTTAGATTTGACATTGTTATGAGAAGACTTACAGTCTATAATTTCGGTATCTCTTTCTACAAATGCTGTAAAGTTTACATAGCATTTCAACCGCTTCCCTAACTGTCCTGGACAGTTGTATTTGCAAGGCCAGAGTTTGGAAAAAGTGTCACTTTATACTGCCACCCTGCACACTAGGAGTTCAATTCTGACAAAAGACAGTTAATGTTTTCATTTTTAGTTCTCAGTTTGAGGCAACAAAATGTCATCTGACCTTCAGGAAGAAGATTTAGTGTTCCCTGAAGGCTAGGTTCCATTACTACAACTAAGGATGACTATCCCAAATCACCACTCATGTTTGAGCTTTTTCTTCTACTTGATTATAAAAGATGAAATGTCCTCTTAGTTTAGTGGTCTTCTACAGGATATAGCATTTCTAGGGTTCTTTCCTGGTCACTCTTCTGTGCTACAACTGTGTTGCTTTCAATCCTAGTTTGATCAACTAACTTACCTACAATACTTAACCTCTGACATGACACACAGGGCCAGAAAAAAAGCAGTCTAAAAGCTGCAGAAAGCATAACTTATCTGTAGGTCATTTAGTAAATGAAAACATAAATGGAGAGAGTGAATATTCTCTCAGAAAAGAAACAAAAAGTCACTCCTGAGTAATGGGATTCTAAGATGTTAAAGGTTTCTTGCTTGTTTAAAAAGCACTGCTCTTGGCTTTTGCCTTGTCTGGATTGACTAATTGCCTTGGCATCTAGCTAGAATTAAGGGTGCAGTTTTTGGGTTCCAAGCTTTGCTCCCTTCCTGGTTAAATCATAAAAATGCTAGATCGAAGCCATGCTTGCCTACACTATGTATATTGCAGCTGCTTTTCTTCTGTGGTCTACCTTCTGTATATCATATGCTGTATATAGCACCATATAGTTCTCTCCTGTGCAAAAAGAAACAGGCAGCAGACGAGTAGAGTTAAATCCTTTCAGTACCCACTTAATGTAAAAAGAGCATCCTCCAAGATTTGGGCACCAGCAATACAGAGAGAAATAGACATGCTACCTTTCACTTGGTCATAGTGTATTGTTGGAGCTGAGAGACATTAGTCCATTAAAGCCTCCTTCACCCCCTTGAACTATTCACAAAAGAGGAAGAGTGCTTTGATACTCAAAATTTGAGCTGAAGAGGTGTTAATTCCTTCCTGCTGTTACATGCACTTCTTTATGTTACAGTATGACTACTGAGTCAGGTTTGCAGAGCACAGGTAGACTTCTTGGTCACATTAATAAATGTAGAAATCTTAAGCAGCACATCTGGGTTCATCTTCTTAAAAAAAACCAAAAAAACCAAAAACAAAAGAAGTGCAATAATATGAAGCAGAGCCTGTTTTATGTGCTCCAGGAATCTACAAGGATAGATGCCTTGGAGGAGCAGACAGATATAAGGAGAGAGAGGGAGAGAGAGATAGGCATGCAAGCAGGCAAACATTAGGAAATCTGTCCTTGACCTTCATATGCCAAAGAAATTATTTTTGTTTGAGGTGGGGGAAAGTCAACCCCTTAAGGGAAAACAGAAGAGGGGAGAGAGGTAATAAGGAAATGAGTCAGACACAAAGAATTGTTGGCAAATACAGGCACTTCCTAGTAAAGGAGGACGGTTTTCAGCTGATCTAATGCTAAAACCCACAGATAATATGTGCCTGGTTTTTATTTAGTCCTTCTTGTAGCTAGAAATGTTAGAGTTTAATAAATGGGGGAAAAAGTGAGACGGAAGACCCTTTTCTCTCTCTTCCCTGCTTCCACAAATCACACGGGAGCAAGCTAAGAATCTGAACCAGTGTCTTAATTTGGGAGTTAGCTTTATCTTCTTTTTTGCCTCCCCAGATAGATGTTTTGAGAAGTCATTTCACTGTAAGCATTTAGAAAGGTAAAATATGTAGTTTCTTCACAGAGATGTTTCTAATCAGATTGAACTAACTTGTGTAACTGTATAAGTACAATGATGATAACTGATATTTTATTTTAGATCTTATTAACCAAGGCACACTGAACTACTCTAGATTCATTGATAAATCCCTGCGGTCCTTCTTGCTCAGAATCTGATGGGTCTGAAAGCCAAACAGCTCTTTATAATTATTACAAGCACTCAAATTGCAGTCTGAGGACCTGGTTGATGCCTTATCCAGATCCTAAACGTTACAAACTAACCAGTATAGGGTTTATCAAAGCATAAAGCCTGTGGCTTATCACTATTGCTAAATCCAAGTTGCAGCTATGAACAGCAGAAACATTGGCTGTACCTGCAACTCAAGTAGAAACACTTACAATAAAAATGAAGATGGAAGCATTTTTGCTACCTTGGAAACAAACTATGAAAGAAAAACAGGAGGCTCTGTACTCACAGGAGTATACAGTTGCAGTCAAGGATAGCCAAAATTAAGCAAATGAGGGACGAGTATAGGAGATCCATAGTTTGTGAGGGAAGATGAGTTGTAGAAACACCGATTAATTCATCAATATGTTGGCACAAGCCCTTGTTGAGAAATCACTATCTTCAGCCACTAGACATTTGAAGTTCTACTTTTTCCTGTGAGATACTGACTGAATATATTGCTCTGAGTTTACACTTGTCAGTCTGCAGAGTCAGAAATTGGGAAGACACCTCTGTGCCTTGACTCCCAAGGTAGAGAGGTGCTATAGACCGGGAAGGCAGAGCACCTTGTCTGACAATGTCACTAGAATTTAAACAGTTATACAACAAGGTTTTGTTAATCTCATTATCAATCACTGCATCCCCATTCCCTTGTAAGTGGAGGAGATTATTTTGTTAAATATATATGTACTTGATTTTCAGTACCATTTCAGTTGTAGCAACTCATCCATCTCATTTTAACAATGATGTTTACAGCAGTCTTTTGGCTTGTTTGAGAGGGAGAGGAGGAAACCGTAGTGTATAGGTCCTGTCTGCCCTTCAATGACATCTGTTTCATGTCAGAAACTAGGCTAGCCTGTATTTGATCCTTTTTGCTTTGATCTACTAGTATATGAGCTTAAGCCATTGTCTTCTTTCTCAGGTACAGCTATGAGGAGGTATTGTGCCCAAATGAGGAAAACTATGTATAAAGAATTTTTTTTAATTTCTTTTCTTAAAGGTGCAAATGTCTCTTCATGCAGGGTTTGTCAGGGGCTAAGGGGAGACTTTTTTATCACACCTCATGGTCAAAACACTGTGATTGTGGCGAATGATTCCAGTTACATTCTTTATTCCATATGGTTCTGTCACAGGTGTTTCGATACATTTTTCAATATACATTTACAATATAGATGTCTCTTTTGAACTTAAACAGTGTTGATCCTCAGTTGTGCTTTGGATGTCAGGCAGAATGAGGGCAAAACCAGCCAAGAAGCACCCTCTCCCACTGCCCTGGATGTTGCTAAGATGCACTTAAATGATAACAACTCTCTAAGGGTACCTATATATGGAAGTACCCTTGTGGAGACATCCTCTGGAGGAAACCCAGAGCAACCACCTAATTCCACTGCTATTCAGAATAAGAAAAGCCAATATTACTGACTGCTCCTACTAGCTGCTGGTAGTCAGTCCAGAATGCCAAAACCAAAATTTAACAAGAAATAAACAGTGACATTGTTCAAAATATATATTTTGTGTTACAAATGTTTCAAAATTGAATAATTCATTTGCAGAGATATATATGACAACTCAGTTCTGTGCTTTCTGTGTGTTACAACAAGACCGTTCTGCTTGGTTTCATTCCTTCTATTTGGTGATTATTATAAACTTTGGCAACCAAACCTAGAGAAATTACCCCAGGCACAACTAGCTAATTGATTCATTTACTGGATGTCTTAAAGTATGCAGCACTAGAAATTCCTCCCATTCCTCCCTTTTTGTCTCTGACAGGATATACAATGAAACACCACTAGATGAACTACCAGAAGTTCATCCACTCTATTGTCTTTTTAAAGAAGTTTGGTGGTGGAAAAAGTAGCTAAGCAAATGACTACAACCAATAGGAAGACTCCTTCAGCGTTTATAAGTAACCTTACGCTGACAGGATTCATCAGACCTGTGACACAGGCAGTAGTCTCTCTAGATGAAATAGCAATCCCCAAAAATCTTTAAAACATTTTAGGAAACAAGAGGTTCATTTAGTTACTTCAGATGTGCTCCAAAGCATTTCAGGGAAGAGAGAAAAAACACTTGTAGTGTGCTTTCTCCAGCTTTCTATTATCTGTTATCAGCTGGGGTTGATTGATCAGCTTGAATAATTTTGTAGATGGAGATTGTATTAACAGGATTTCTGAGCAAAGATGAGAGATAGTAACATTGATGTCTTCCTGTAAAGCTTCAGCTAAAATCTTTGATTAACTAGTATTACCCAGGGCTTCAAAAAGAATCACACAGATACTTGTCCTGTAAAAGAATCAAAATGTACAACATTTCTAAAACCAGATATTCTGGAGTAAAGAATCAAACAGCACATGCATTTTCAACCTAGGTGCACATTAACTAGAATTAATTACAGATCAACAATTGAGAGACAGTTTTGTTTTCGGTCATACTTGTGTAGGCTTACTGAGGAGACCAGATTTAAAAAAAAAACTGAAGAGTCATTCGTTTGAAAAGTACATTTGGCCCCATTTATTCACTAAGTGTCAAAAGATCTGGGCTTTGTTTCCTGTGCTATATTTAGGGATATATTTTCAAGAACAATTACATTGTCAACATCTAAATTGAAATTTGTTGAAATATGTGTATTATTGTTCCATTTTCACTGAGGGTTTGTGTCTCCACAGAGGCACAGGGCTAGCCTAATGTGAGGGTTACACACAATGGTCTTAGCTTTCGTAGCTGAAGTCCTGCTGAACCAGGTCCATTCTGTGGAATTACTAGGACACTGCCAGCTGGCACTGTTACGAAATTGTCACAGGGTAGGTAGAGATTATGTTATCCTCACTGGGTCCTGCTTTCATGTCTTTAAGCAAGCACAAACACCATATCCAGAACTGACCTGCTGCACGCCTGACCAGCAACTACTTGCCTTGGCCTTGTTTTCTCAAGCAATGGTCACTGAGCACTCTCTGAGGCCTGTGAGTGGGCTTGTGCACCTTTCTCCTATGAGTACCTTGCCCTAACAAGGAGTCATGGAGTGTTAGGCTGAAAGAAGTTCAAGTCTCATTCTCATCAAGCAGTTGCCAGTAAACCAGTAGCTCCATGAATTTTAGACCATTTACCTGGTAAAATAAGGTGGGCCATATCTGGCCTGTTTAGTCATGTTTTTAAGGTTAAGCAGTGAGTGCCTTGGAATGGAAAGTGCTACTGTTAAAGATCTCCTTATACAAGTGAGCAGGACAGCCAATCAGATATGTGGCATTTCCATGGGATTCTGGCTTTAGGGCTGCCTATCAAATGGATCATTAATGAGTCAGGTTCTGGCAAAAGCACAGGAAAGCCTTGGGAGAAAAATGGGGAGATGAGCTGGCATTTCTGGTGTTGGTGTCACTACTTCTAGCCATAAGCTTCACAAAGTGTAAAAGGGCAAACAGCCAACTAAAAGTAGAAGTCATTCTTGAGTAACTTTCCCAGAAACTTCGTCAATGAAGGGCTCTTTTCCAAAGATCATTTTGGCAAAATGAGATCTATTTGCTCAAGGTCCTTCTCTATTTGGGTTTTATTTCTCAAGATGGCAAAGGAAGCCATACCAGACATATAGCATAACCCTATGGCACCTGTCTCATCCACTTCAGCTCTCCTCCTATGCCTAGGAGACAGAGACTGGAGCCAAAGACACACTCATTTACCTACTCAGGTGGCAGTCTTTTACAAAGGGTAAGTTAATAAATTAGGATAACACGGAAAAAAAACACCAAAAGAGAAAGGCCAGAAGCACCATGATTTTTTTTCCCCCCAAAAGAAAAGGAGTGGGGATGATATTGATGTAGGAAAGAACATGCAAGACTAGCATAAAAAGGAACAGGAGAAGTGAAAGATGACTTCAGGGGGATGTGGTGGAGAGTAAAGAAAAGACAGTGAGAAAGAAAGTATCTTGATGAAAATTAAATGAAGTAAAATCGATATCTCAATTTTACTTTTATTATCATGCTTGATTCTTGATATAATAATGGATACAAAAGAAATATTCTCTAAACAGATAGAAAAGTGTTAAATTCATTCTTCTCAGTTAAGGTCTTAAAAAATCCAGCAACACTGTCTAAAGGCTTTGTTTTTTTTTTCTTTAACTAATCACAGAATTTTCTTGTTAGTTTGAATATAAATTAGAGAATTTCTATGAACAGTCCTACAAGCACTGAGTTTCAGAGCAAGGTAAGAATGTAGAAACATTTGGAAAAAGAATTCTTTGGATGGTACAAGGCAATACTAATACCTTAACAGATCTCTTAGCAGAGATTCTTTCTCTGCTAAATAATAATGCTTCATCAATCTCTAATTACTTCTAATGATGTAATTACTACTACAGAGAAGTGACAATGTCAATGTTGGCAAGCATTTGCCTTTTATATGTCTTTATTCATTGCAGAGTATTCCACGACTTGTAGTTCTTTCTGCAAAGGATTTTGGGACAGTGCCATCTTGATTATGAGGCACTCTGAAGAAGTCTTTTCCTTTTGGCAAGCTTGTGGGACAGGAAAACTGACCAGAAACACCATCTGATTTCATGACCTAGGATGAAAGTTTAAGTAATCTAGATTTTCTACTGTCCAAGGCAACATGAAAATGGAAACCCAATCCTTAAAATGTCTGTATTTGTTGCTGAAATGTTGGACACAGTCAGATCTCATTATTGTCTTTGGATTCTCCTACTGATATGTTACTTTTCTATCTTGACACCGTGATCATGTTGTTGTACCACTTTTATAGTTTTCCTAGAGAAACAAAACCTTCCCAGAAGTTGGTATGTTTGCTGCTATAGTTTCCAAAGCAGTTCACGTTATCTAAAATCATTCATAAGCACATAAGTGATGTTAAAGGTAAAGATGATAAAGAATTCAGAATTTGGTCATGAACATAGTATTAATATTGTTTCATATACCAGAGTCTGCTGAAGCATCTTTTACCATTATACCACCTATCCATTTTCACTGACATAGCTGGAGAATGGGAGATGACAAATAGGCACCTAAACAGGGGAGTCAGATGTTGATTTTTTCTTGTGTATCATATGACAGAAAAAGAAGATAGAAGGTAATCCTGGATGAATGAAGGATATATTTCATCTTTGTATGGTTTTGGTTCAAATAGATGCATCATACAGCTTACTCAAAATAAAATTATCTCTTTTAGTTTAGATTTTAGCAAAAAAATGAAAATAATTGCCATGGGGGATTTTCTTCCAACTTTGTGCCCTGAAGATGAGCTTCCAAGAAACAGCTCTGAAAGGTTCTTCACCTTGGGGCACTAATAAATTCTACCTCCCTTACTCATTCCCATACTTTCTAAATGTGTATTTATGCATGTTCACTCAAATAATGTGACTGTCTGAACAACACACTCACAGGAAAGCAGCCTAAAAAGAATAGCTTTAATTTTTTGGCTACATCTGAGAAGATATTTTAAAAGATTTAAAGGCATTTCACAGTTAGGTTTATGGAAGTTATTACTTGAAAGTTGAAAGTAATTTTAAACTCTGTCTCAGCAAGAAGCTGAACATGTTTCACTAAATTTTTTTTCTTTTGTTAGGCCATCTGATTGCACCTGATATTTGATTTTTTTGTCTTTTCCAGTTTGTGTTATACCTCTTTCCAATAGCACTGTGTGAAATATTAACCAAGAACAAGCTTTATTATTCATGAAAGTTTTCTGTGACTAGGACATCAGCAAGACTTTCAATTAGACTCTACAGAAAAGAGGCTGCCCTGTTGACACATTATTGAGAGACGTCTTTCTTGAAAATTGTGTCACAACTAACTGAGCAACAGTCTCATGCCATTAAGCTGAACAATTGGAGACTTTGCTCTGCTACTTAGAGCTGAAGAGTGTTTGGATATTTGGAAATACCACAGAGATTAACACAAGTAAGAGAAAAAGAAGCAGATGCAAAGGATGGAAAAAACATTTACAATGTTTGTTAGCGTAGAAGCTTTTTGACGCACCTCAGAATCTTTTCTTCAGTCACCCTTTTGAGGTGTGCCTGGATGAGGTGATGCACACAATGAGATGCTTCTCCATTTCCAGGCTTATATGCCAGCTGCAGCAGAAAACTGAGGAGCTCTCTTTATCTAGAAAAAGACAAACAATGTTTCATTGGTGTGAGAAAGGCACAGTTATACTGCTTTCAGCACAGCTTGAACGATTTACATTGGCTCCAGAAAGTCTTCCACAATGAACTCACATTCTCATTGCAACAGAGAAGTACAAAATGTGAGAAGAGATTGGAGGTTTTGTGTTCCCATAACCATAGTTTAAAGTGGTTCTTCATGAGAAGGAAGGTGCTGTTTCAGGAACAATTTATGATTTCTGAACAATTTATGAGCATATATTTCTGAGCAGGAAATTGGTTCAAGACACAAGTTATCACTGGCAGACCTCATTTATATGCAGCAAAAATATCACCTACAGGTTTCCTGAGATTGGCCTGTGCTCAACATGCCTTCACTGATTACATGTGTTGCCTGCAGCTCTGTTTTGATTGCACACACTCTATCCCCAAAGTCTCTTGCAGGAGAGAGTTACACAGAACATGTTGTTCCATAGGAACCTCCTCTTGACAGGGAATCTGTCTTCACTGTCATATCTGTCATACCAGACATAAATCAGTGTCAATATACCACTCCAAAAATAGTCTGGGCCTGCTTTACCTTCAGGCAGCCTTAGACAGTTGGCACAAACTGCCTTTGTCCCAAGACCCAGAGAGAGGCAGGTGCTCCTTCTGCTCTGCCCTATTTATGAACATTTGTCAATTGAAAAAGAAAGTTCCATGGAGAAGTAAGATCTTCCTGTATTTGACCCTGGGAGGTTCCTTTTTGGCGTTGTGTACCTTATCTATGGCTCTTTATGCCCTTCCAGTCTAACTAATTGATTCCTTTCTCTTGTGACGCTTCTGTAATTGGATTGTAATAAATTATACCCTGCTGTTTAAGAATGTGTCAAATATTGTTTTAACTTGTCCAATGCAAAAAAATTGAGAACTAGAAACTGAATCATAAAGCATCAGAGAATTTTGCTGGTATTAAACAGGCACTTAATAATAATTCTCCTGTCACTTACATCTACATAAATCCAGTATGACACCACTGGCTGCAAGTACTTTCTTAGCATTTACACCAGTCTGAGTGATGGCAGATTTTAACTCTTCATTCCTGTGGTGAGATAGATTAACTCCAGGCCAAGATACACAGACTGTGTTGGGAAAGCAGTGAGTAATGCTACACATTAATTTGAAGAGACTAAATTAAAAACACTGATGGTTGCCTGAGGATTCTCTATTCATAAAGAGGATGGGTAAGAAGTACTCCTTTACCTAGTACCTAGTATTGCAATGAATCTTTGCCATAGATAAACCCAGAAGTTTTTACATATATTTCCTAAACTTGGTAAAGTATTTTTTCCTGTACTAACATGATTCAAATAGTGAAAACAGGCTTCCAGGAAAGACCAGACTTTTCTCAAGAGAGCAATTATTTTCCCTATCACTGTGAGTCAGTCTGGTCTCTGGACTGCTCCAGTCTCCTCACACTGCACAGACTGGCCAACTGTGCCAAATTATGTGTCAAGGCTTTTGGCAGTGCAACCTATTTCCCACAGAACACCACAAAGAGAATTGCACTCTTCATTTAAGTCACTGACTGGACTGGAACCATTGAACTCTTTTACACAGGATAGAAAAGCTCGTGTTTCAGCTGTTATTTTGCATGGGCACTTCTTTTTTCAGTATTGTGGCCACATACCAGTGGCAGTTATACAGATTAAAAACAATGCTTTAATCTACACAGCCCCTTGACAGTACTGTCCACACATCCTAGGAGTAAACATTTTTACTCAACTGCTTCACAACTTTATTTAAATAAAAAAAACCTAGAAAGTAGATGTGATGTTCTGGTACTGCTTTACCTGCAAAAAGAATGTGCAATCATTTGTTTCATATGCCTGCCTATTTAAAATCCTGGACATTAATCATTATGACTGACCCACATAGAAGCAAGGAGAGTCAAAAGTCTGTTTTGTTTCCCTCTCTAAAATGCCAACAGACGTGCAGGTTAACAGTGACTCATGTTAATTTTAGCTGAGGTGGTTGAACCTTGGGAATCCAAAGAATGACTGCTGTTTCATACAGTAATTGGAGATCCCTAATAAAGCCTCTCTTCAAGTGAGGAGTGTACAGGCTGGTACTTCTGGCATCCTGGCAGATATTCTTGATGGCACATGCTAGAAATCAGGTTTCAGCTAGGGATACCTGACACAAGATGGATTACTGCTGTAGACCCAGACCTTTTCTCAGCATGGACCCAGAAGTTTGGGTGTCAATAGTTTAGAAGTCGCAACCTATAGTGCTAAGAGCAGAACTCTGTCCATAAGCAGTACATTTGCAACTTTTTTTTTTTTTTTCTGGCCCCTGTAGTTCATGTTCCTTTGCTTTAATTTAGGATTTCTGTAAAAGTACACACATACTTATGATATATCTGGTGCAACTTTAGATTGAGTGTGAGGGTTTGCTCTGGAGCCACAAGGAAAAACTCAACCAGTTTCTATGCATTTCCAAGCTAAATTGGGTCCACCAAGATTTGCAGCAGTGCCTACATGATACAGATGTGTTTTTTTCAAGGTCTCTAATTTTGTCTTGCATAATATTCAGGTCTGCATTTCTAGTTACTGTGTCTAATTTAAGAAGATCTTCTGGTTTTCTGTCCACTTTATGTACATCTTGGAAAATAAATGGAAACAGGCATGACTCAAACAATAAAAATTTCTAAATAAGGAAAGGACAGATAGGCGCTTTTGGAACTTTTAAATGAAAACCTGATACAGGAAGAAGAAATGAATCTAGCAAATAAACTTCCTATGCATTGAAAGATCAAATAGAATCAAAAGCTGAGCGGTTAATATAACACATATTTATTGCCTATGCTGCAGAATAACAGCACTCTCCTTGCAGGCAGAACAATCAGGAAGAGTCTGAAAAAACCTATCACTCAATGCTTTAGGTTATTTTCCTCCATTGTTCACATTCACATATAGCCAGATCTTCAAGTCTTGACCTAAATTATTGTCACTCTCTGCCAAGAAAAAATTGACACTAGGCCTATATTGTCACTGGTGCTAGAGCATACAAAATATTAAGGCTGGTGTTCTCACAGCTATTGTTTGTCAGAAGGGAATTTCATGGCCTCTTGAAGTAATTCAACATCTTGTTTACAATGAAGTTCGAAAGACATTTGTGCACCTACTTACACTGCTCTAGAAGAATTAAAGTGACATCACAGGATATTGGCCAGAGAGAAGCAGGGTTTCAGATGGGAGAGCTATAGAAAGTATTTAGGTTATGAGCTAAAGTGTGGTTCCTGTGACTGCCAACCAGCCTCATGCCCTGGCTTGTGTCTGACAGCTGTGCAGTGCTCTGTCTCATGTATCATTGCCGGAGATCTCGGAGCAGGAGCTGTGCTGACAGTCCTGCCGGCAGTGCTCAGGGCTAGGTGCATGACATTCCTCTCACAGCAGAGCTGGCTGTACAGCATGGTCAGTCGTTGAAACTTGCTCCAGTTAGTAAACAGAGCAGGAGAGATTTGCAAGATTTCACAGGGAGGTGTTTATCGATGTTACTCCTCTATTTTAATAAACACACTCCAAACATGGCAGATGTTACTCCAACAGCTCCTAGCTTCTTGCAATGTCATGCACAGCACCAGGCCTTACTGGAAGGAAATATGAATTCCTATGTCAGGCTTTTTGTTTCTGGAAGCCAAGTCAATGTAATAGTCACCCTTTTGATATTCGTAAATAAGTTAGCACAGCATTTTCACTGTTGGAATTAACAGAGTACCTAATTACAGTGATAGAGAACTATTTTTTCGTGGCCTAATTAGAATATTGAAATACTGTACATACCCTCCACTAAGGCCCATGTATGTCTGTGTGAACATTCTTTCTTTAAAAAACACAACCAATACATCAATATCACACATGGGCTTATGTGTTGCTTAAAGACAGGACCAAAACTTGTATATGTCCTACCATGAAGGTATTTTCTGTGAATTGGGCCGTAAGATTGCAATTCTAAGCAGCCACACAATTAATTCTTCAGTTATGCAGTCCAATTAGGACAAATGCTTCCTTTCTAGTTTAATTAGAGATGGGTAAGCTCGTTTGAGCTTATTTGTATAAAATATGTGCTCATTAAACAAGGCCTGGATTTTGTTCAGCTTGTTAGAAATGTTGTAAAAAAAGAGCTTTCTCACACTGGCTCTAGTCTTTTTAACCCTTTAAAGACCACAAAGCTGACAGTCTATCAGTTACCCTCAAAGCATAGTACACTTGTTTCTCCCAGAAAAAGGGTGATTGCACTACAGTAGGAATATTTGTACTCCAAAGCTGCCATGCAGATAAACATCTGCCACCATCAGATATCACTTATTATGACATCTTTTGCTGGGCCATAATGCAATTTATAAAGAGTTTGTAGGGTTTGGGAATCTTTTTTCAGGGATCCCTGGCAGCAGAATGAATGAAAAACTTTGTGACTGACACAAAGCCTGTCTGCTGACAGAAGAGCAGGGATTTAGGAACCAGTATGTGGATACTTCCATGGGGAATGAAGTAGAAAAAATTACATGAAAACTATACAGTATGAAGACACACAGGGCACAAAGTCAGTTGAAACATCCCAAGGAAAGGCAATGCCGATAATTTGAGTGTACTCTTTCCCCATTTCCTCCTCTTATGTTAATTATTTCTTTTGTGAGCTTATCCATTCAACAGAGAGTAGTTCATGGAAGTGAAAGCACATGCGTGAATCTCATGCTGAAAAATGCCCAAAAGCAGGACATCATTTATTTAAACCATACCTTCAGAAAGTTAAGAACTCCGTCCTTGTGGTCAGGGCAGGTTTTCTCCAGACATGCTCCTTCAGCCTTTGGTCTTTGAAACGGAAGGGAGGAAAGATTGACCCACCTTGCAGGCTACCTGTGGCACAGAGAAATGAAGTCTCATCAGATACTGCTGAAAGCACCCAAACCTTGGCAGACATCCTGGCACACAGGCAACCTCAGAGTAGGAATCTCCCAGATGGCTAGAAAAGGCACAAGGGCAAGCTGTCAAAAATTAAAGTCTAATTTATCCCTCTTGGAGCCACACATTACTCAACACTGTCAGGAAAATGGACAGATGCAAACTACAGGCATACACAAAGTGGTAGATGGCAGCCTTGGCCAAATGAGCTCTGGGGCATGACACAGCTATCTTACAAATGCAAATCCACCCCTTTTCTCCTGCACGTGAGGGGGATTAAGCGTGCAACAAACGTGCATTCAAAGATTGTGTGCACAAACACAGCTCATGTCCTTTGAAATCCTAGCCCTGAAAGCCTCTGGTTTCTGCTGTAATGCTTAGTGCCTTGGTTTCAGAAGCACAGAAGGAGGAGAAAGCATAAGTGTGGTTCCCAGGTGATTTCTATGGGTCAGAAAATAGCACACAGACTAAACAAAGCTTGGATTTGGGGTTTGGAGCCCATTGTTCAAAGGTTGAAGGAAAATGGCTTGGCTTTGCACTCATGTCTGTCTTGGCCTAAGAGCTGCCTGCAGCCATTTGCAGGTTGACAAAATCTCTGAATCAGAGGGAGAATCTATACAAGATGAAACTCTAGGTTATGCATTTGGGACCACATTAAAAGTCAACTGAACTGAATGGAAACCTGGGCCTCAGAGACCGTACAATGTTATAGCAATGAGACACAACTCAGCCCTACAAGCAGAGGTTTTGGGCTTTCTCCAGGGCTCGGTACTGAGCTTCTTACTGTCTCAACACCCACACTCTCAGGATTGCCTTGTGAGTGACATGAAGACACTGTAATTTTCGTAATTTTATTTAATTCCTGCAGATTTACAATGACATCATGGTATTTATGATCTTGTATTTTCACAGGTGTCACGTCGTCATCTCTTAGTCTGAGCAGTTGCTTCATTACAGTTAAATGGGATGGGGTGGAGGGGAAATGTTGGTTTTGCGCTGGGACCTACTGGGACATGTCATGTTGTATTAGAAAAATAAGCAAACAGACCTTTTTCAGCCACATCTCAGAGGAAAATAACAGCGTGGTTTCACTGTAAGGGTAGATGCTGTTCCCAAGATATTTTTTTCATTTCAGAGGGAGATTTCCAAAGTAATTGGCCAAATGCAAAGGGGAGACCTTCTTAATTGGTAACCTGAAGAGCTAGCCCAGGGCTATTTCCTCTTTTTTCTCTCACCCTCTTGACAGACAACTTATTGCAAAAACTACTGACAGACAACTTGTAGCAAACAGAAACACTAAAAGACATGACCGTGACCTGAGAAGTGGAGGTCTCAGCAACATAGAAGGGGAAGCTCTTCTGAAGCAAGCAAGATTAAATTTTCTCTTATATCTGCAAATGAATGATACTTTCCCACAAAGGAAATACTATTTCCACTTAAATTTTCTGTCATGGGAGCCAATTGAATCTTAGGATTCATTTTACTGGCACTGTGCTTGTCCCTCAAACTTGGACTTCAAATACTTTGCAACCGATTAATAAAATATATATGCCAAAAAAAGAAGAGGAAATACCACAATAGAGACATGTCTCCTGTTATCTAAGGAGACGTTCATTATTTTTTATTTTTTAGTTAGGTACTATACAGGATAGTGTTAGTATTAACATGATTGCTAAACATAAATCTAAGCCATTTCAGCTGGAGTCCCTCTGACTTCCCTTTCTGAACACTGGCAAGTCGTTGTGATTTTATTTTAAACCAGACCTGTGTGTCAGAGAAGTGACTGGCCTAACTCCCAGCTCAAATGTGTCTTTTGTCTCAAACTCCACTGTAACTGTCTATATCCTCAGAGAAGCTAGAATAAAATGTGTAAAATGTTTACTTCTGGTTGTCAGGTGGTAAAAGATACTATACCTACTATAAGTTACAATGACGTGTACCCATACTTTTTTTCCCTAACCACAATCCCATGAACTGAGAGGGGGAGGACACAGTTCTTCTAGTTGACACTTGCCCAAATATGCTAAATTCCCTTCTGGGTAAAAAATTCTTTGAGCACTTCACACAGCCCTGAGAGAGCATGAACAACTGTCCTGTTGTTATGCCAAACACTTGGAACAGGATCTACTCTGTGTGTCACATTAAGGAACATTTACAATTGCAAGAGGTTAAAGGAGGAAAAGGGAGTGTGGAAGATAGAAATACCTCTGGAATTTGGCTGACAGATCACAGGGAAGGCTGAGACATCTGTAAAAAGCTAAAAGCACACAGAGTGAGAAATCTTGCAAGATGAAGAATATGTTTGCCTGCACCTGCTGGATTTTCTGTGTGTCCTAATATATCTGAGATTGAAGGGAATATTTTTCATTAGAGACAGAGAGCACAGGCATCTCCCCATTGTTGCACCGAAGAAAGAGGTATGAAACTTCTATGTCCTTGAAGCTATTAATGAGGTTCTGATAACTGAAACCAAATCTGAGTTACTGAAAAAGGAAATAGGTACCACTATTTCTTTTGGGCAGCGTGTCAAAGAGGATGCACAGCTCTTTTCTTGGCATCAGATGGCAGGACTCTCCCTCAGCAGAGATTCTTAATTAATCTAATCAGCCTTATGATATGGTGGATAAACCTTGCATAACTAAAAGAAGGGATAAAATTAAATGGCAGGAACTAATAATTGTTTTTTATAGTGGAAGCTGGTCATCAATGGAGCCAACAAGTGTTTCAGATCTGGAAAAGAGAGTGAAATATATCAGAATCTCCAGATTTTGTCTGTTATTTAGGAGGCAGAGATAAAGCCTGATTAAAATGAACTACAGAAACACCTCATAGAACTATCACATAAAGTAAGAAAATGGCAGATGAAATTCAGTGTAGGTAACTGTAAACTGCATGTCAGTGAAAAAAGTTCCAGTTTAATCTATGTTTTGAGCAGACTTGGTGGGACTGTTTCTCTAAAGAAATAGGATCTTGGTTTTCACAGAAAGAACCTCAACAACTATTCTATACAGGTTAAAATGACAATTTGTGTTCTTGGAATTATTTGAGCAAAAATTGTATAATACAGAATGTCACAATCTTTGCTCTTCCACACCTTGAGTACAGTGTAGTTCCTTAAGGACATAGAAGAAATTGAAAAGGCAAAGAGAAAAACAGCAAGAGTAGTCAAATGCTTTTGTTGAAGAAAGAACTAAACTAGAGCTCTATGGGAAAGACTATTGAGGTTGTTGTTGTTAGTAGTTCCTAACAAGGCAATCAGTTCAAGGGGAAATAAATAACAAGGTAAAAGCATTCATCATTTCCTCTGTAGTAGGAACCAGGGAACATAAAATGAGATGAGTGCAGAAAACAAAACACAAAATACCTCTGCAGGGTGCTCCACTCCAGGGCAGTGGGCATATTAAGTGTGCAAGGTTTCAAGAAAGAATTCAGAGAAGAAAAATCTGACAGGAGGCTACTGCTTACAAAAGCCCAGAAATTACTTAACTGCTTGTCCTTGGATATTAAGAAGGTGGTCAAGAGAAATATGCCTTTTCCTTAACACCTGGCATCGGACACTGCTGGAGACAGGACATTGGACAAGGTCAGTTTGATTGTTTTTCTAAGTTCTTGATCACCTTTCTGTCTGCAACATACAACAAACAATCCCTTTGGCACTCCTATGGCACAGCTGCAAATGCTTTTCTACCACCACAACCATGGTGATTCAGATAGTGATTTCATGCTAGCACATGAAATCTGCTCTCATCCTTGAGCTTCAGTAGCTCAAGTAGCCATTCCTCAAACCAAGGTGGAATGGGGTTAACTTCGGGGATAACAGTCACTGACTTCTGTAGGACTTAAAACTATATATCTGCTAAAGAATTTTTCTGAAAAAAGAAAGAAAAGAATTATTACTTTGCTGAATGCAGACTATCACAGTTATGTCTTTTAACTGCAAGAAACCATATCACAAGTCAATCAGAAATATGTATAGAAGCTAATAACTCTTCCAAGAATTTTAACTAATACTGTCTCTGTTTTTTGTTTCAGACTAAGTTTTTTCTTTCCAATTAGCAAGTGCTGTCAGGCTTCTTTATAAACAACACCATTTTTTTTAAAAAAAGTATTTATTTATTGTAGACAGACAGGTGCAGGCCAAGAATATGTCTTATTTTACATAGCTAGATAATTCTTATCTAGCAAGAGATTGGTTCCTGAATTAGAGGAAATATTTCATCACTGGAAAAATCTTTGTCCACACTAAAACTTGGGAAAAGATAATGACAAATCTGGATATTGGCAGTCTAGAGGAAGTAAATAACCCAGTCTTGCAAACAGACATGATCACATTTCTAGACTGTTCTATTATTTGTTTTTGTCAGGATGTATTTAATTATCTTCTTTTCAAAACCAGTGTTAAGCCTTTGAAGAGATGATTACTTTATGCAAAGGATCCAAAATTATGAAACGTAACTGTGAAGTAGGAAAATATACTGATGATCAAGTCTGCAAATTTGAGAACAGTTACTACTCTCCAGAAACTGGAATCCTATGAGGAGTTAAAACAGAAAATCAAGAGTTATAGTCAGTTTCACCAAGGAAGATATGAGATCCTCTTGTCTGTAGGTGACAAACATTTCATGGAAAGCCAAACTCTCAAATTTCCCTCCATTGTTTCATGACATGATGTACAAGGCTGCTCCTCAGTCTGTCTGGGCAGGGAAAATAAGCCAGCCCCAGAAAAGTTTTCATCCCAGAATAAAGTGTAGAGCCAGAGGACATGGTTTAGCCTGTGAATTGCTTATTGCTTCTTTCTTACATGATACTACAAAAAAAGTAGGCCTGTCTTTGGGTTTGTGACAGTTGAGCAGAAGAGGCTGCATGTTCTTTCAGCCTCTTTTGCATCTCTGCAATCCAATTTCCCCTCATGCCCTCCTAAGAGTTGGGCGAGTGAAGTTATTCCAGTTTTGAAACATTTATTTGAAATATTAAGCAGACTGCTTAAGTTCACAGGCCAGCATGTTGCTGGCAGCATGGGGTCTCTTCATTTCCAGTTCTGGGTTTTCATCATAATGTCTTCTGCCAGGAGCAAAGTTCAGACAGCCTCTAGATACTTCTCTGGAGATTTAGTCAAACCTTCCCACGAATGCAAAGTGGCTGCAGGCAGCCCACATATTTGTGAGCCAGAGGAAGAAAGCGGGGATCAGAAATTTAATATCTCATTGTAAAAAGTGAATGCCTGGAACTCCAAGTATACTTTCATTCTGAGGACTACATTACAAATAGACTTGTCTATGTCTCTATATAACCGTGGGATTCAAGACTTTTCTCCATTTTAATCAGGGTATAACCATGTCCCCTGCATGTCCCCTGTGTCACATCTTTTGAGACACATCCCTTGTTCTTTTGGTTGGAAGATCACAGAATTGTACAAGAACCCACTGAGGTTTTCTGTTCTCCAAATACATGTCTCAGGCAGACCTTCCAAACTTTTCACTCTCATGGGAGGACTTACCATGTCTTAACTGTGAAGATATATCTGCCTTGTCCCTGCATTTCCTGGCCACTTGTCATTGCATTGTTCAAACTACAGAGCTACAGCACTACAGAGACCTGTATTCTGCTTCTGGGAATGCGAAATGAATGCCAGCATGCAGGTAAGTTCCTTCTAGGACTCTCCGGCTTAGCAGTTAGTGTGGGACAACAGAGAATAAAGGGTCCTGACACAATACACACATATCTCTTTTACTCTTATGCTTCACTACAATTTACATTAGACAAAATAGATCAACAAAAATAAATCAACATCTCCCCATATTTGTTGGGAACATTGGGACACAGTCTATTTTCAGTTTAACTCCAGAATTGTCTCTATCTCTCAACTCTCTCAGGGAGATGAGTTTGGATTTTTATTTCCAGAGCACCTACTCACCTTGTATAAGCCTAGACCTGATTATCCCATTACAGAAAAACATGGTCCTTATGGTGAGGCCATGCATTTCCCACAGTCAGAAAGCCAAGCTGTTAGGAAACTTCCCAAGAAGGTCTTTCAAAGACCATTGCTGGAGTGAGCAGATCTGCTGAGGCTTGTAAGCAGAGACCCTTGCCTTGTGACTCTGTCCATCTGTGGCAGGGGTGATGAGGATTTCTGGTCCACTTTTGTTGGAACAGCACAGGATCAACACCCTTGTCATACCTGGGGCTATGAATCCGAAATAATGCTAGAGGTGCCCTTAGTGACTGTGGCTTGGTCATGAGTATGAGCTTTCCACTGGCTCTTCTGTGTGTGTGTGTACTCTGCAGAGCCACAGGTGTGTCTCCCATCTCTTATATTGGCCTTGCTAGACCCTCTTCAAGTAGATGTCATGCTTATACTCACTTGCATTCCTGTGCAACACAGTGCCATCCCACATGAAGAGTCCTGCCCCTTCTTTTTGCTTTTCAATTTTCTCTTTCACCCTGTCTCTTCCACTGTTTCAGATCTGAGCCTTTCAGATCTGAGCCCTGTCTTTGTCTTCCCATCCAGCTTCTCTTCTTTGCCACTTAAAACCTGTGATACAATGTATTTCAAGTGGAGAGGAGTTTTTGGCCTTGGGTATACAATAAGGTTGTGCAAAATAATTACAACCCCTTCAATCAATTTCAAGCACGTTATGACTGGGTCTTCTCATCTGATAGTTTCTGCAGTATTGGAAAAACCAAAGATATGAGCTCAACATCTGCAGTTCCTCACTATTTAAAAAAAATATTATTATTTCATTGGCTAGTGTAGTGAGAGACTGTGGAAGTGCCTGTTTGGTTTGACCAAACTTCTCAAACAGATGCTTTCCAGTTGTGAGAGGATCTGACCTTTACATAAATCAAGATCTTTTTTATGTTGTGCCCAAACGCTGGAAATAACAGCATAGTTTAGTGATGATTTCATAACTTGAAAGGTAAATTTCTAGTTGGGATGAATAGTAGTTGTATCTGTACTTGTTTAAATTAAAATGCAGGTCTATTGACTGTTGTTAGTCCATTTGCCTTCTAGCATTGTTCTGAGCATCTTCAAAGCCACAAAATGAGACATCTCAATTGATGGGAGAAAAGTGGTTGGTAGAAGCAGAAACTCACTAACTCACTAATCAGTTATTATACGACTTTGTCAGACCATAAATTGCAGCTATTGCATTTCCCCATAAACAGACTTCCCTACTCTGATACTGAGGGATGACATCTGGGACACGTTTGAAATATCACAAAATGGGTTACACATATAATTTCTTCCAGATCTTTCAGAAATATAAACTAGAGTAGATGAGCAAAAGGATGAAACCAAGGGTGGTTTTGGTCCTGCGTTTCCCATACTTCCTATAGTTTGTTGTCTCTTTTGGAAGACTCTGTGTGCCAGCAAGCTCCTCTTATTATTTATTTCCATTGCACTCAAGTGCACAATTAATTATGGCCAAATTTCCTTCTCCTTCTTCTAGCAAAAAAAAAGTCATGTTGAAGTTCTGGCTCTGATATTTACTGTGTTTACTGAGCATCAGAAGGGGATGTCTGGATATTTGCTTTCTGACAGTGAGATCTACTTACAAGCATCTTCCTCTTCTTGCTTTCTCTTTTCTCAAGGCTGCCCTCTGGCCACAATTTTTTTCCTACCCCTCTCTACTGAGATTTTCTCCTTACTTTCTGATATAAGTCAAAATCTCTCTTGACAATCTTGGAGCAATTGCAAAGTACTGGATTGAGATTGCTTCCTTATGACAACGAGATGAAAATGCTACTAACAGTGATACAGATCTGAAAAGCTTTTGAATGTGTGACATGGTTTTTAAAACCTCATGCTTTAAATCCTGGTTCCAGTGCTTGGGCTTGAGTTTCAAAATACAAATTGCTCATGTATTAAAGGGCGAATAAAAACAAAAGAGTAGTGCTATGCAAATTTGGCTGTGAAGTAATTTGTTCACATGATCATTTTCTCTTGCTTCTATCTATATAGAACCTTTAGCTTTCCATTTTACTTTGTCCTTAATGTTGAGCAAGCCAAAAGTCAAAGTGCAGTTCAGATACAACAACAAAAAAAAAGTTCACAAAGCTGGTGTGAAATACAAATTTTGTAAGGTCTCCAGCCGAATACCATAAGTAGCTTTCCATATACAGAGATACTGGTCACAACTTTGCATTGTAGATTTGCAAACCTGTGACTAATCAAAATTTATTTATGGAGTGATTTGCAAAACCTGAAGCCAGATGTGTTTTGCGTCATTGAGACTTTATTGGGTACATTTAGTTGGAAAGCACATTTCTTTTTTACTCTCTTCATTGGGCAACATTTGCACACAAAAATTCCTTAGGCAACCCACAAACTGCTTTTAAAATATTAATTTACTTTGTAGCTGAACACTTGAAAGTTACAAGTATGAGCTTATCAAGCTGTGTGACACAGCTTTTTCATAGACACATTTAAGTGTCAACAGTTGGGGTACTCTATGCAGTCACATAAGAAATCTGGTGATAACTAAATGTTAATAATAGGGTAAGCAATGAGAGAACACATTAGTATGTTGTTTTCTTGTACTTTTTTGTCATGAAGGTATTCATCTGAAAAAAAAAAGACAGTAAAAAAATGATTTTCATAATAAGATAGGCTTAATTTATATCAGCCAAAGAAGAGCAATGTATTCTGAAGCTCAGTTAGAAATGTGCGCATATATTTTTAAAAGCATAATCTCAAGCATACAGGAGCTAAAGTCACAGAAACTAAAGTCACAAAAAAGTATTTTACATACTTGAAAACCCACAAGGCAGTTCTATTTTCCACACAGTAGGTAAATCCATCATTTTTCAAAATTCAACTCACACAATGGGTGATTTCACTGCAAAACTATGGGTTTATTATATTTCTGAAATTCCTGTAGCCAGGATTAACCAGAGAAAGTTTAATATTATACCTGATAGATATAGGAACACAAAAAAAAATTTATCGGTTATGTGAGAAGCCATTGAACGGCATTTGTACTTCATTCTTTTGTTCTTCAGTGTTTTTTCTGATGAACTGCCCTTCTCAATTTAGAGACGGCCCACCAACTACAGTAAGAAACAGATGCTGAATTACTTATAGTATTTAAAACATTGCAGCCTATTGTCCCTAGAGAGGAGAGCTGCACACTTATATGCAGAGACCTGAATCAAGGACAAGCTGTTTCCTAGGTTTCATATGCCCATAAAATCTAGGTTTTTTTCCCAAGCTTGTGATGAGCTCAGCTGCTGTACAGGTCTTTGAAGGAAAAAAGGGATCATAACTGAAGCATGGTATGAGTCTGTTTCATCCAGCACAACCAAAACAAAAGCTCAGGTTCAGTCTTGCCATTGTGCATTGATCAATACCTTATGCCAACATATATTAACCCCTTAACCATCACAGAAGAAGGCAATATGATAGCAAAAAAAACCCCTCCAGCAGTATCCGTAGTTTCACAAAACAAAAAAACACCAGAAATATGAAATGAAAGAAAATGCTTGACCCCCACACCCTCTCATTTCAGAAGGGTAATGTTTTATACAACAACTACTATATATAAAGCAAGCACTACAAGAAGAGCAAATATCTGTGTGGCACCTGTGACCATTTTATAAAGAATGTGGTTGAGCCCAAATGAAGCAAAGAGAGGAAAATCTGTTTTACCGGTGGAATCTACTTATAATTTTGAAAGTATTAAATTAAGAGTCAGAACTGTGTTGTAGGATTTTTTAGGGAATATAGGCTTTGAGAAATCTTTGCTTAATTAAGGTTTTATTAAGAATATATTTGTTAATTGCATTATTCTTTGAAATTCAGCTGTTTTAAAAAGCTCCTCTCTTTGATGCATAGCATGGGGCTACTAATATATTTTCAAAAGTTCAGTTTATTTGTGGGATATTATATATGTGAGAGAAGTATTCTCCTATAGAGCTTTTTCTGTTTAATAGCCGTCTCTTTTTTCTTATACTCTGTCTCTTGCTGATAAATTAACACAAAGTGAACAGAATTTCAGAGCCAAAAAGTGATTTCCGCTATTTTATATAGGATGGTATGTCTCTAAAGCATTGGTTGTTATGTTTTTGTCTAAACAAAATACTTAAATAGCTGAATTTTCTCATGTTCATTCATGTAGAAGGCAATGTTACTGCTAAAATCCCACTAATTTGTACTTTTTCTATTATATTGTAATTTTCAGAAGAATTAAGGACAATGATAAATAATATATCTTGGAAATATTAATTGCACACAGTTTTTCTAATTAAAAATTATACGTCTCAGAAATATTCTTAGCTCTTTTAATGCAATTCCTCTAAAACAAAATATAATTCTCACATTTTGACCTGGTGATCAGAAGGCACCTGATGCTGTACTTGGGCACCAAGTCCACTCTGGAGATCCTGTAACATCTTCATGAAGTTCTGGGGACAAAAGTGAGCATTCTCAGCTAATGCCGTTTAGGTTTTGCCTTTTTTCTTTTATATGTTCTCTGTATTCTTCACACATATATTTGTACTTCTGTAGCCTATTGTATTAGTGACTATTTCCCAGTACTTTTCCATGGTCTTTCCCTAAGAGGAAAGACAAAACAAATTCCAGAACTCCAAGCCCTGGGGCTACAAGGCTCCACGCTACCTTGGCTCTTCCTGGGAAGCCATGCCAAGAACAACTCTTTGAGATAAATTTCATGGACAAAGCACAGCCAGTGCCGAGGGGGGGACTCTAGAGAAGGGGCTTGACCTGGGGGGGAATTGCATCACCACTTGTCCTCCTAACTGGTTCTTTTTATCAATTATGCTAATTTCCTAAAACTTATAAAATGTACTCAGCCCTGGGTGGGGAGGCAGGGTTGGGGGGGGGCAGGATGGGTTTTGTGGACATCTTTCCATAACTGCCTCTGAAGGCCTTCAAATAAAGATCCCCTTTTATACTACCTCCTTACTAAAATGATCTTGAGTTTTATTTCCAGGTTGGGCAAAAGGCAACACAAACAGACATGAAGAAAGAGATGTATATGTGAATGATCCTCTTCATTTAGGCTGGAGTTTGGGCTTCACTATTCCCAGTATAACAAAGCAAATAATAGTTAGTAAGATTTCTGCCAAATAATTTTTGGACTAGAAGGAAGCACAGTGAAAATGTGCAGACATGAAAGAGTGCAGACATGTTTTACTCAGTGTTCTCAGTATTCAGTGTTCTATTGAGTATTTCTCTTTGTCTGTAGCCAAGTTGAGGAAAACAGGAAGGAAATCTCATCAAGAACTTAGTGTGGGTTATCTGGAACTTCTTACTCTTATATTGTAATGGCCTTCCCTCTCTATGAAGAAAACCCATCATAGGTGTCCTACTGGCTGGGGATTTTTTGAAAGGATCAGCATGTTGCTTGGCTCAATATGCCTCATGTCATGTACTGACTGTGCTGCAGGAGAGCCTTCTGGAAATCAAAAACAATCAGAAAGCAAAATTTGTCACTGCTTTATTCAAGAGAAAAAAGAAGCAAGTTACTAGAGAACATACAGGTTTCTCCTCAAACAAACAGAAAAAAAAAAAAAAAAGTTATTGTTTTTCTACATAAGCCTACCCATATACAGATAGAATCTGTCGGTTTTGTTCTGTAGGGATGAGCTCCCTACTGCTTTGCAAATTTTTTCTACTTTATCCAACAAACTGCAAAGTAAAACACTATGGAGAAGGGTTAGAATCTGGAAAACCTTGTGAGAATTTAATTGTTCTACACTGTCTCTTCCCTTCTGGACCCTTGTCCTCCTGTGTGACTGCAGGCACAAGGTGAAACTGCATAGCTCTTGCTTGGATGGGGAAGTGGAGAAGCACATGGGGGTCTGATGTTGCAAGACTGCCAGGAGACCAAGCTAAGTGCACTGAAACCTTCTTCAAAACCAACCAAAGGAGAGAAGTGGACTGCAGCCACAAAAAGATAATACCCCTTCAATGATTTACTTTTAAAAAATGTTTGCTGCTGGAGTGCAGCTTTATGAGGGGATACCTGCTTGACAATGTTGCCCTGCTCCTCCTCTATACACTTTGTTACTTCATTTATGAAAACCTGACATTTACAATGTAATTATTTTAAATTATTTGGGTTCTTTTATGTCTAAATGTGATCATTCTCAAAAGACCTTTTTTCATTAAAATATATAAAGCAAATAAATGCAATATATTTTGGGCATTAGATCAGAAGACTTTCTTAGGTCTTTTTTTCCATGTCACCTCCTAAGGAAAGTACACTTTAAATTGCATAGTTTGCATGGCAAAATAAGTACAGCTTTTCATCACCAGTGGTTTTCAGAGAAAGCTTAATTTTCTAGTGGAACACACAATCTTCTGCTGGATGGAGCTCTGAAAGCAATCTAGACGTTTCTCCATTAAATAATTGTGAACACAAGGGATTTTCCTCTATTGCCCTTGAAAAAGCTCCCTGAATGACCTCTTGAAGAATTTGGGCTGAAGATTGCTTTCAGATTTGTAACAGATTGGTGTGTTTCTGAAGTATTGTATGTGTGTGCCTGCATTGTGTGTATGTATGTACGTGTGTGTGCAAGCATAGATACAAAAAATCCTCGTGGTCGAACATCAGTCAAATGGAATATAGTCTATGTTTTGGTTTAGATTGGAAAAGAGGAAATCAAATGCTTCAAAGGATTATTAGGACATTCTAAAAATTGGAACATTTACAACAATAGGAAAAACATGAAGCAGGAAAGAAAATGAAAGAGAAAGGCATGCATGGTAAACCAAACCCAATAGATAAGTTTCCTGCTTTTAGACTTCCAGTAAACTTTCAGTGACTGGCAAACTCGATCTTGACTGGCTGCCAAGTATGACCATTGTAAGACATGCAAGACTTTATAACCCAAGAAACACCTCAGATGAATTATTTAGCACTTTTCTCAAGTTCCCCCTTTTTCCTTCTAGTTCAGCCTTAATGTATTTCTTATATATGGACATTCTTCTCCTACATACTCCCTTCCCTTTCTGATTTTCATAATACAGGGATTTGATTCAAAACCCACAGTTATGTTAGGAAAGAGATAGAAACTACAGCTTCTGGGAAAGGACAGCTTCTGCCCCCCAAGAAGAAGCAGGGTCAGTTTGTTATTTCCTGGCTACTACAGAGCAATTTTTGTTTTGTTAGCAAGGGGATGATCCATCTGACCTTCCCCATTCCTTTCTTCTAAATGGTGGTGAAGGTAATTTGGATTTCGTTAAGATGTCTAAAGGATCTTCAGCTAAGATCCTATATCCTTAAAAGTGACTCTAAAAGTTACTCTAAAACCTCTGGAATGACATGATTTAGCAAGCATGGATAAGACAGAGTATGCACTCATTAAGCAGCAGGTAGCTGATAAGAAAGTCAAGTCTTTGCCCTCAAACAGGGTTAACACTTGCCAAAGTAAAGCCCTGGCCTGCCAGAAAATGCTCAGAAGACTGCTGTGTCCTAGAGACTCTGAAACACTGTTTTTTGGGTTTGGTTTTTTTTTGTTGTGGTGGGGTTTTTTTGTTTTGTTTGTTTGTTTGTTTGTTTGTTTGTTTGTTTTCAGGGGCTGGAAGGTGGGGAGTAGTGGGGTGTGGTTGCTCAGACCTTTTTTCTTACCTACTAGCACTCCTTTGAGGATGGTGTATGATTTTAGCTTATGCTTATGCTAAACAGCCCTCAGTAATCCAATTTATGACAGGCTTGGAGAGGCCTTAAAGTCCCAGTATGATTAACTGGGGTGACCCTTAACTTTCATCTAAAGAAAATATCTTTTTGACATGGGTTCCAGACGTCATCCCAAAATAGCTACATCCAGTACACTTCAGGCTCTTTAGAACATTACTGCACATAGGTTCCTCTTGTTGTTCTTAGTTTAACATGTTTTTCATACCTTTTGACAGCTGGTTGAACTATTTTTCTTGGAAACTAGTTATCTAGGAAACATTTCTTTTATGTGGATATCTCATTCTAAAAGTGAACCTATATGTTTGTAAACATAATGTTTTGCATATTTTTTCTGGATGACTTAATAAAAAGTTAGCTTTCAAGTTACTGATACATTGTTTATATCAACTACTATGTTTGGGTTTTTATTCATAGTTCTAAAAACACCTTGTTTTTATGGTTTTTGCAATTTTATTTTCTCAAGCTTGAAAACAACTGAAACAGATCATGGCAGGATACTTACAGCTACCAGTCTTTCTTGAAGGCAAATATAGCTCCAGTTCCTTCTGCTCAAATAGGAATTTCTTCACTTGCAAATAGCAAGTTGTACTAAGGAATAAAATGTTCCAGCCAATTACGTAAGCAATTTCTGGTTTTGCACTTCTTTGCTTAAAAGATTATGAGACTGCAACCAAACAACAAAGTTTAAACCCTGTCTGCAGTAATTTTAGAAATGTAAGCTACTGGAGGATTTGAGGTTTTTGATCTGTTTCTACAAAAAAGAAGGATTTTTTTTCCCATGGATTTTATGAGGAATTACTCCCTTCATCCAGTGTCTTGTGCTCACATGTGGTAACTGAACTCTTGAATACTGAGTTTTTCTATCACAGGTACCCCTGTTCCCATCTTTGGTGTGCATTGTGCTACCACCACACTTTCCCTATCATTGAGTCAGTGATGTCAGCAGCATCTGTGCCAGATGGTTGGGACTATAGGGTACATTTTTACTACATGAAGCAGATGCTCTTCTTTATTTAACATTGATTAAAAATCAATCTGTCTTCTAAGTCTTCCCATCTGCAAAACATAGGCTCAGGAAATGTGCCTGGGATTTTGATTAAGTACATATTTCCCTCTCCTCTTCCTTTAAAGGTATGAATGAAACATGAGGAAAGCGACACCCAAACTTCCGTGGAGTGTGTGAAGATTTTAAAATACTCAGCCAACTTTTTTCTTTCTTTTTTTTCTTCTTCATTCATAATAGATTATTTCTTACATCTGGGTTTCAGTAGAAACAGGAAGTTGATGTGTCAAATGTCCATAGGGACTGCCCTTTTGGATATTTCAAAGCTGTTGGCAAGAATGAGGTAAATCACCTCAAACCTCAGCTTTTGTGGTTTGGTGAAGAAGGCACTACTGAAAAGACTTCAGAGAACTTTGGAGGAAGTCCCCTGGCAGGGAGATGGTAAATTTGATTGAAATAATCAAGTGACCTGTAGTTACAGCTGCTTGAAGTCCACTAACTGTCAGTCCTTAACCATGTCCATTTTACAGAAAATATCCATCACCCTCAGTGGCTTCATTAATGGCTTGGAAAAATATTGTGGAGAGTATAATTTATCTTCCAAGGTCATCACAATTTTGAGACAATTATTCTTATCTTCCTGAAAGGGAGGAGACCATTTTAAGAGGGTGTGCAATTTCTGCTGTGCTGTATGTGATGATCTAGCTATTGACAATATTTGAAGAAATTTTGCTGCATTTTCCTGGGTGATTGCTAGCCTAGCTGAAGGATGGGAAACTACATGAAATAAACTGGAATTTTGTTACAGGGAAGGTAAGAGCCTTAAAAACCCAGTCCCAAATGCATTTCCCATGAACAGTTCTCTTACTCCATGCAACCAGTCCTATGCATGTATTACACCATAATTAAAAGTCAATTGAAAACAGCTCTCCCAGCAGTTTACTTGACACTTGCACTGTAAAAACAGGAAATTGAATTGCATAGTGAAGATTACGCAGTACAAAAGTTAACACAAACTAACTAATTTATGAAAATACTGTCATGTACAGAATTGTGTTATTTTACAGTAAAAATAATCTATTTATGACTCATAGTTAAATTCTCTGTCTAAATAACATGTAAAATAGTAAGATTATGTTTAGTTTAAGTAGTTTTATCTTTGAAGATCCTAGTAAATGATGTTTTATATGAGCTATAAAGCCAACATTCAATAGGGGGAAAAGAATAGTAGAATACATCAGTCGTGCCATTAGAGATGATCAGAGTTTGGAGATTTTTTTATGTCATACACAGGCTTGGTAAAATACACCTCAAAGATGTCAAATCCCAGTCTGATAGATGAAGTTCTAGGATCAGCACATGAAAACAATGAACTGTGTAGCTTCATCTTTCTTTGCCTTTCTCCAACAAATGTAGAGAAGTTGGAAGTCTGGGTAAATAAGAGTAAGACATATCAATTCATTTAGGAGGAAGCTGTTTGCAATTAAAATATGAAAAATCCCAAATTTGTGTTTAGTTAAAAACAGAACAAAACTGAAAACCCAGTTTGATTTGTCCTTCATTTTTTTTAAAATTAAAATTGTCTTTTTTTAAGGTATTTGAGTCGTCTTATTCTTTACTATTATTTGAGGGTTTTTTTGTTTGTTTTGTTTGGTTGGGGTTTTTCTCCCTGGTACAATGGCATTATAAATTATGGGAAAATACTTCTTTTGTAAAACTGCAATATGATGTAAAATTATGAAAATGTATTATACAGCTCAAATAAAAGAACCAAGCATGAAATCAGTGGCGAACCTGTCCACAGACATGTTTTCCCATATGAATGCAACAGATAAAAAAATGTAATAAATTCATTCATCTACACCCACTTTAAATATCTGAGCTGATCAGCAGTTTCACTGATGTGCGGCCAGACTTTGAAGTCTATCTTAGCTCTCTGGAATTCGACCAGCCACTTTCCAGACCATATAATGCATTGCAGATCTTTCCACATTATGTATTCCAGATGGCCATATTCTTTGTGCATTTTCCCTTTCTTTTTTAGGTTACTGGGGTGATTTGGGAATAAGACTTGCATGCTACAAAGTGACAACTGACATATCCTTATGCTATCATGCTGCTTAGATACTGATGATGGACTTTAATGAATGTTTATGAAGTTTAGGGTTGTTGTTTTTTCTCCCCTCCTTCAATCACTTTTATGCCCCTGGATAATGAGAAATGGAATGTGACACATTCTTCATGCAGTACAAGTAAAGCTTGAGTTTCAGAGGTGCAAGCACCCACAACTTTACATGAAATCAATTGTAGCTGGAAAAACTTAGCACCTTTTGTAGATCAAGCCACTAGTAAAGGCAAGTTTCTCCTAGGATTTCCACAATAGGAAAAGCAACCCATAAATTGAATTAGCTGAGGCCACCAAGCTTACTTTAGGGACCAGATTATCTATATCATTGCAATCTTCTGGCTAAGGTTAAATTCAATCATTCTCACATGCATCAGCAAGATCTTATCCACTGCCACCCAGAAAATGGCAGATAAGCAGCCAAGTAATATAAGGATCTTGTTCTCCTAAAAAGATCTGAGAACATTGTACACCTTGGGAGATATATCTTTGTAATTTGTAACTCAGACCTCTAGGTGGATCTTCATCTTCCCCTTCATATTGTCTGTCTTACTCCATAGACCTGGAACAAAGCCTTAGGTTTCCTAAGGCTACATTATTCTCATCTCCCTGCCCTCATTTTGCACTCATCTCTCATTCCATCCTTGAATCTGACAAGTCTGGAGAAGTTGGAATGCATTTGAAAACATATATCTCCAGAAATCACTATTTGTTTCATGCTTTACTATATCAGAGTTAAAAAAAAAAAAAAAAAAAAAAAAAAAAAAAAAAAAAGCACAGACAACTATGAACAGCCTTACAGGAACATAGATCTGAAACCTACAAAAACTTAGGTACAAGCACAGACAAAACTGCTGAATGTTGGCAAAATCAGGGGTTATTAGAAAAAAATGCTGTGGAATACTGTCTAAAACATAATGCTACTAGACTTGTTCTGTAAAGAGATGAAAATTCCATCACTGTAGAAAACTTCTCTGCTTTCCATGCAATGCCTCACACAACATCTCTCTTCAAAAAAAGATGTTTCTGCTGTAAGAACTAGGTAATTGAAATAACTTGTTTCATATTGGTACTTACTCAGTAAATGTCATCTGGAAATACAGATGTGGCTGGAAAAAAGTGGGGTTTTTTCAAAAGTATATTTATTCTTTGTGCTGCCTACTTGTGCACCAAAAGCCTGCATCAGCACTGAAGAAGTACAGAGTGCACACTTGAAATGGGACATGGGGCAAGAGCAGATTTTTCAGGGATACCAGAACCCATATTCTTTTCTATTTTCCATTTCTTTAACTGTTTACTTTGCAATATGCCTTCTTCCTTCAAAAATTTCATTACTGTCCCCTATCCTACAAAAACTATGGCCTTTTAAACTTCAAGCAGATGAAAACTGAGCTTCCAAATTATTAGATTCCTGGCAGAGCAAATGTCATTTAGGTTGCAAAGACAAAAGTACATACCAGAGGGCAGAGATGCTGCAACTCTATTTATAGAGGGATAGCTGGCTAAAAAGTGAGACGACAAACAAATTTTACCCCAGACCCTGTCTTTTGTGAACAAATATTGCATAATTGGTTTTTTAGCTGTTGTATTTGCAAGTGAGTTCTTCTATATTTATTCATGTTCCTTCTGTAGCTCCTTTTATTTTCTCTGTATTCACAAGGAGCACTTCAAGCCAGAGCAAATTAGGAATTCTCTGAATGGGATGACAAAATCCAAAGCTCTTCCCAGTGCATTTCAGTGGTTGGTGGGGTTTTTGCCTGCACCAGTGACTGACCAGCTGCTAGCAAGGAAAAAATCCATGAAGCTGAAGAGTGCTCATTCCATGTTCTTTGACAAACCTTTGCACTTAGAATAACAAAGTTCATCCCTCAAAGACCATACTTTGTTTTCTGTGTTTGCTTACCAAACAGGAAATAAGGCTATTTTCACTAGTGCCACAAGGTAAATCATCAAATGAAAGTACAGCCTCCAACTTTAGAAGTGGAAATTGCTGTGTAAATCTGTAAAAATCTTCTTGCTCCCTTGTTGGGGTTAATGTTAATTTTTTTATTTAATGCTCAAGAGATGTGACTCTTCAGCATTGCTCTTTTCTAGGTCACTGTGTCTCAGTTTAGTGTTTTGGGAATGAAAAAATTATTCAGTGAATTTTTGTATTCCTACAAGCTGCCTCTTATTCCTACTATAGTGAAAAAAGGTAGGTACCTAACTTAGATCCTGCAGTTCTTATGCTACTCATGCTCCTATTTTTAATATCATTATTAAAGCACCCAAGGTGCTTTGACACACAATTGCAAATGGAATCAAAATCCTTACAACTGCTCCGAGCTTGTTTTTTCAGCGTAATGGAGCTGCCACTGCCCTATACACAGATCCCAGCTAAAGTAGGGAAGTGGGCAGGATCCAGTGGTTCACACAGACACAACATGTGAGCAAAAAAGAAAAAAAAATTACTTTAGTTTGATTTGCTTATCTATATTTTTGCATTATTACCATCAGAATAACCAAGTCGGGGATATATTGAGAGCTCTGAGTGATGAGGCACAATAGTTGATAGGGTTACATCACTCCCATTGTACAACTGATTGAGCCAAAACCAGTTAGCTGATCAAATCCAACAGCTCCTATACCCTCATCTGGCCTGTGAGTGCTGTCTTTGACCCATCCACAGCCATGTGGCTGTCAAGCCTTGGCTTCCCCTGCAGGGACCAGAGGACAGGAACTGCACCACTTCTCTTAAGCAATGTCATTCCTACCAGGGACTCAGACCCTCATCTTGGTAATGTCCCTGGGAAGGAAATGAAGGTTATTCTGAAACACAACATAAAGAAAAATTTCTCTAGGTCATGCAAGAAGTTTTGATTGCAAGGAAAACAAATGCAAATCTCTCACATCCATCGTGTCATACTGTCTCTTTAAATAATGCATTTCTTTAATAGCTGGAGTGGCCTTCAGTGTTGAAACAACAACTCCTTTTGGAAAAGAGTTTTAAAAATAGTGCCCTGAGTCAGAAAGGATTGAATTCCCCTTCACTGTGGATGTCACTTCTATGTCATTCCTCTTATTCCAAGACAGTGTAAACTGTGATGGGAAAACCTACTCTGTTTAAATTATGTTGACCTTATTGTGTCTTAAAACAATTATCCTTTAGCTGCACTTTAGCTACAGTAAAGCTGTCCAGCCACCTGATGCTGGGAAATAACAGCTGGCACAGTATTAAGGGCCATTCACCAGTTACTAGGGTCTGATTTCAGTTAAATATCTTCCAAACTTTCCATGTTATTCCAGCGAAAATAGAGTAAGTTACCCGGCAACAAAATGTGATTTCTATATGGCTGGTATTTCATTTACTGCTTATCCTGAAAGGCATCAAGGAGAAACTGTGCTAAAACTGAGAGTTTACATGTTTGTTTTTTTTTTTAAATCTGTGGCAAGGTCTTTGATTTGCTGTTACAAAGTTTCCAGGATCCCAAAAAATACATAAAAGTAGGACTCATGACATGCATCCATCACACAGAGTTAATGAAGTTAATCCTTGCTCTGTTGTTTTGAAAATACTTGATGGTCTGCTCTTCTGCACGGTTTTCATACAGAAAAGCTCAGATGTTGTCCATCATTTTGAAAAATGGATTTCACAAGGCATCTCTACTAGAAACAAAATAACACCAAGATTTTGCCATCTTTTTTCTCAAACCATAAACTCTAAGACAAGAAGAATTTTATGAAGGGCCTGTACATATGTGTGTCCCTTCTCCTATGTACCTATGCCCATCTCACAGACCTTCAGTTCTCCAAACCCTTAGCCCTGTGTTTGACACTGGCAATGGTATAATAGTTCAGCATCTTCAGTCTCTCTCTGGAGTATCTGTAGATCCCTGGTTTTCCACCTAGAGAGCAGCAAGGCTGAATAGGCAGTCTGTGGGCACAGGGCTAGGGATAAGATACAGATGTGTGAGACCTCAGGTATGCATGCACATCAGATCTGAGGACATCAGAGCCTCCTCCAGAACTGGTTGTAAACATGTAGGTAGGTAAGAGTTTCCTTAATTCAAGTGTCCTTGCTTGAACATTTCCATTATTACTGACAGGCTTGCTGCTGCTTATTAAAGAATAAGCCCCTGTGGTCACACTGATGTATGCATGCCCTCAGTAAGCCCACTGCCCTACTGACTGGACTTTCTAATGCACATGAGAAGGCCTGTTGCTTCAGACAGAACTGTGTCTAGAAATTCCACTTTGAGATTGGAACACAGGCCTAGTCTAAAGGTAGTGTGCTTTGCTGTTTAAGAGCAGAAGCAATGCCATAAACATGAAGAAGGGAATAAGACATAGTGCTAAACGTAAACCATATCAGTTATTGCAGACTATGCTGCAGTAACCCAATCTGTTTAAAAAAAAAAGGAGGGGGGATAAATGGGGTTGACAAAGGTTTACATACCAGAACCAGAATATAGGACCTCTAAAATGCTTACGGAGCTAAGTGATCTGAGATCTGGAGTTACATGTATGTCAGTCAGTTCAAAAGTCAGGGATCCAGTGTAAGAGGGAAATAACTAATCAGTTCTATATAGTCAAAGACTGTTTTCCAGTTATAAACACCTTATTGCCAACATAAGGGTGTCAATCACAACTGGGCATAGTCAAAGCTGTGTGAACTGCAAATTTTGAACACTATCAAATCTTTTTTCTTCCTGTATCACAGTCCCACTGATGATACTACTCAAATTTCAAATCAATGTATGTCAAAAACCGCACACATCTTAGAAAAAGCAGAATTCATATCTTATTTATATATTCTTTTCTGAATCCTGTGTCCATGATAAGTAAGGATTGACGATTGTCAGGCATCTGGGGACATGAAACATTAGCAAGCTTTTTTTTTTCCTCTGTTGTAGTAAGAAGTTGAAAGGTTGCAATGGCTCTTTCAAAAACCAGAAAAAAAATTTTAAATATTTAATATCCAAGATTAAAAAATAGATTAGCAGAATTCAATGTGTTTTACTATCAGGGTCTATGTAGGTACAATGACAATGATGACACTGTATTAACACCAATGGTATCTTTGGGGTATGACCAAAGCCATGCCTTCATAGGAGCAGAACAACAGTTCTCCTTGAGAGACAACAAGAATACTAAGGGAAATAATTCCAGGAAAAAGGAATAGTTTCCACCTATGCCCTAGAAAGCTCTAGACTCTGGTATTGATTTCTATGTTGCAGCCTGTGCTACAAATAAAACATTTCAAGCAGTCTGCTAAATGCTGGTAACCTGTCTACAGCTTCAGAACAATTTCCAGGATATTTATCCATGAGGAAAGGTGCTGTTTTGGAGGAACGTTTGTGACCCTGGACACTTTGGAGCCATTCGTCTTCTTCTTTCCCTGCATCACCAAGGGGTGAGACAGGTTATATCCCTGCCTTGTCTTCTTAGTGTTCACATATAGATTACGGATTCCTCACACAAATTTCTCCTATTCTTGTTTGAGGCCTTACTGGTACTACTTACCTTCTCACCCTCCTCTGGCTGCAAGTTCTAGAAGTTCACTGTGTGCTCTGTAAATGAATAAGTTTTAATCTGACTTCAAGTGATCCATGAATGTCATGGAGTGTCCTCTAGCTCTAGCAATATGACATTGACTGGACAGGATCCTCACATCCAAGTTATTCACTACCTTTATGATTTTGTAAAAGTGTCATATCATAGCCCAGCTCTCTCCTTTCTGCATCCGAGTCATAGTCCTCCTAAACCCTTCTGCTAAGACTACTACTCTGCCAATCTAAGCACTTTGCTTTCTTTTGTGTGTGCTTTCCAATAAATTACATCCCTCTCAGGCTTCAGAGAGAGGCTCTGCATGCAGCATTACAAGTTTTTATTAGGTGGTAAAACAATGTCCTCTGCTATTAGGATCCTTCTTGTTGATGCCAGATATATATTTGGATTTTTTGGGGTAGGTGGCAGGGTTCGCTAAACAAAAGTAAAGGAGGGACCAGAGTTGTATCCAGAGACTTGAGGGCTTTGGCTGCAGAAAATTAGCAGAGAGGGTGTTCAGAGAGGGAGCAGAGAGCGGATGAGAGCCATGGTTGGTGTGTCTGAGGATATAAATAGTGACTTATGTCAAGTGCTTGTGTATGGTGAAGTGACAGCTTTGAGAGAGAGAAGAAATCAGTACCAGCTTTTGTTCTGCATCCTGATTGCCCAAAAGCTGGTAAGTAATTGCTCTGCAGTCTCCTCTGAAGAGGAACAGTGGCCTGGACAAAAGGTTGCTACTCAATAAATGTGTTTTTCTGTGGCTAGCAATTATTTGCCTCAGACTGAGATGTTTAAAGGTGAAAATTAGAAAAGAAAAATAGGTGCCTCGATCTTTAAACTTGAATTTGGTTTTATTTCCCTTCAGCATTGAGACAATACATGTTTTTCAGGACATCATTCACATAGCTGGCCAGCTGGCTCACTTGGTTAGGGTGAGTTTTCAACGTCTGGCAATGTCCTGATGTATGACCTGTTAGTGGTCAGAGATCAGAGACTTGATGTTCATACTGTGAGATCTCTCACAATCAGATTTTCTTGCTCCTTGGAAGAGCCACAGTCACCATTTCTCCATGCCTTCTAGATGGTATGGCATGAAAGCAGACTATCAGAAAACCCCTGAGCTCCCATTCAAATCACTGAAGTGTATGCTTTGTAAAAAAAGATTTTCACAAAAATCATGTATCCCATATAAAGCAAAAATACTTAATGCAGAACTACTGAAATGCTGATTACAATAGTATTTCCTTCAGGAATGTCCTTTTTACTTGAATTTCTCCATGAGTCATCAAGAAATGAGTAGGATTCAGTTAAAATTTGCTATGGACCTAACAATGTTTGTTAAATCTTGTGGTTACATGAAGGCACAACTCATTTTCTCATTTATCATTCACATATTTTTTAAATCTATTTCTCATCAAAACCCCTCCATTACAGGTGCACTTCAGGAAAGCAAGCTGATAATCTGACATGATTCATGTAGTGAAAACCTGACACATCCAGCCATTCTTTTCAAGTGCTGTTGGCACTAGTTAATATTTTCCACCTTTTCTTTAGATAACTTCTTAGTTTACTATAGTCAAGAAAAACATTTCAATGACACCCACAGCTCCAAACCACTATTTAGCACATAATGAACTAATTTAAACCAAGTCAATTTGATTCCAATTTTCTGCCATGTGAAATAGACACTTTTTGCCAGGGCCAAAAGCCATGCATAAAAAACAGTAGCACGTGAGCACATTCCTAACTCTAGGTGTAAATCAAGCCTACATAGTACTACATTTCAAACAACATTTAGTATAAAGTAAGAAAATATATGAAATTACAGGCTTAACCACTCTGTGTTTGCCACTTCATTCCAGATCACTTCCCAGATGTAAAATTTTGGCCTTTATAAAGCTGAGATTGCTTGTTTGTTTTGGTGATGAAAAGAAGATTCAGTAGCTGCTTATCTTGTTAGTAGTGAGAGCATGGTTTTGTACTTAAGTGCTTGTAACAATCAATGTCTGCAGGACTGGGCCATTAAAATTTAACCTTTAACATAAACCACTGAGTAAAAATAGCACCTTTTTTTACCTCAGTGCATCTTCCTCTGAAGCATCTTAAACTGAAGCAATATGACTGCAGCACATAAGACAACTATTCTTATTATCTAGGACCCTATGAAATCTGTAAATCCTCTGAGCAATACATACATTAATGTAGTTGCGTTTCAAGCTTTTGTATACTTTTTATCACCACATGGCATCAAAGGCAAGGTTTAGATCTCCTAACAAAGTAAGAATGCTCAATAATATCTCTCTAATACTGCCACGTGTGGCTAACAATAGGACTGTAATAACAAGGTCCTAATTTAAAAGTCAAGGCACCATGTCGTTAAGTCATGGATTACACAGAACACTCTCTGACACAACTGCATGGCTTAGCAAAAAGCAAATGCCAGCTTAGGAGAACATTTGACACTTACAAATCATTGCTGATGGACAAGGGTTCTCTCTTTGCTGTGCTTTTGGGAAAGAGATATATATCTCTTCTGCTACTAGGGAAGATAGGGCTGTATCTTAACAAGACCTTTGGTAAAAGAAAAAATTTTGGTTCCCAGGAGGGAAAAGGAGATAATTGGCTGTTGGGCACATTTTGTCTAAGCAAATTCAGCAGAAAAGTTTGTCAGCAGTTTGAGGATAGCTGAGAAGTGATTGCCTGAAGTGATGGTGGAATATTTTCTGCATATTTTTTTTTGTATTTTTTATTAATCCATTGGCAGGTTTACTTGCTTTTATTGTCCAGTTGTTATCTTTAAGCTGTTATCAAATGCAGTCTGTAAGTGAATTCAGAGACAGAGCCAGTAAAGCCACACAGAGCACAAGTCTGAGATGGTAGGAGCTGAGCACACCTGTCATGTTTTAAGGTAATTTAGGTAAAGGAAACAACGAATCTTCATAGGGAAAAAAAAAATCTTTAAATACAGTCATATCTAGAATGATCAACAATCATCCTGTATGGATACAGTGTGAACTCTGACAAGCGATAAGCAGAAATGCAGAAAATAACATATACACAGGTAATCTAATGTACATCAGTGAACCTGACATCTGTGTACCTAGTAAGTAAGCAACTTCTGGAGTACAATATGAGCAGTACTGTAGAGACAACATTCACAACAGATGTGTTTCAGGAGTTTCAGAGTAGCTCTGATCTAATTTGTGCTAAATGTCCATTAGCAATGGAAATACAGTCAGTGTGCTGCTAAGTGATGTTCTTTGGTTTAGTTTAACCATAAGGAAATGTATTTTTTGTGCCCTGAGACCAGTCAGTAATCTGAAACTCCATGTGCTGGAGTGATTGGGAAACTTCACTAAAGGCACTTTCTTAACCAAAAAAAAAAAAAAAAAAAAAATTAATATTACTTGGAGGAACTAGAGCAGCAGCTCCTTTTGTGGGGCCAGAAGTTCATGCTGCTGCAAATGAGAACTAATGAGAATCATGAGAACTCATGAGCTGCACATCACTGATGATCTCCTCACTGCTTTGGTTCCATTATAATGTAATTGTAGTGACAGACACTGACAAACCCAGAAATCATTCATCAGCATATGCTTAGTATGTAATGCATATGTTAAACAAAAATAAATGCTACTTAACATGGATTTCATGTACTCTGATGCAAATTGTTTCACAAAACAACTTTGTACCTGTATGGAAGTCCAGAATGGAGAGTATCAGGTGATTCAAGAAGAGAAATCAGCCACATTTGTTATTTGTGAAACAGGTGTTGAGGGCAGTTATTTCACTACAGTTACCAGTACTTGTGCTAGACCTCAAACCCTTCCAAAGGCTGAAAACCATAGAGTGCATTGGAAATGCAGGAAAGGGTGAGGTGGAGACATGGGCCGAGTAATCGGCCTGGCTGGGTACCCATGTAGTCTGCATGTGACCGAACTGCCCATTGCGCATTCCTCTTTCCACCTCTGTGACCAGCAGAAGACACAGACATCGTTTAGCTGTAGTTCCAGCCAGATTAGCTAAAGAGGTATTGCACATTCCTCTGCACACTCGGGGAGCTTGCCCAAAACCGGGATGTTTTGGACTTTTTCAGCATTCCAAATGAAACAATGAAGGTAATTATTTCTTTGCTTTTTAAAATTATACTGAATTTGTATCTAATTACAAGGAGTACCTGGAGGGTTTCTCATGGTTGCTTGGTTTGGGGTTTTTTTTCCTTCCTTCTAAAGTCTTTCAGCAAGCAGAGTTGTTACAATACTTCCCTCAGGGATCAGCCTTGCAATCCCAGCTCTGGCAAGAGTCCCACAGGCTCTAACAAGTGCTCAACTTGAGTCTGTTACTGACCGGGCCCTTGGTAGACAATTTATTTGGAAAAGGGAGGTATACTGTATCTAATGGTCTTTTCACTGAAAAAAAAATTCCTGTTTCTTGAAACTGTTCCATCTGCATTAAATTCACCTTAGAGGTCTGTCAAATATTTCACCTGATGTTCCTTAAGTGATTACAAATAATAATACATGGTGTTTTTATATTTTATGTTACTAAAAGGTATGAAAACTCATAAGAAAGTGCTTGATTTCAAGAAAAGCATTTTGTTTCTGATTCAACTGATCTAATTTTTCATTTTGCTTAAGTTAAGCAAAAATCATTTTAAAACACCCGCACAACAAGAAAACCCCTCCTTCCCTTTACCTTTGTAATCCTTAAACTGACCAACATCAGTAAGAGTGTCTAAAAACCTGCAGGTGTGAATGACTTCCTTCTGAGTTCCACCTAGTTCCCAAATATCTGACAGCTGATGATGGATTTTTCACCATTAGCAGATGATAGGGCACAAGAATTTCAGCAACTGGTCCAATAAATCACAGGATTACAGACTCATTTGAGTTAGAAAAGACCTCTGAGACCAACGAGTCCAAAAAACAAAGAACTGGTACATCAAACTTGATGAGACAACTCATTACTTCTGCAGTTGATTCCTCCACAGAAAATTTATTTCTTTTTCAGTATTTCATAGGTTTCAGAAGAGAAAGCTTTTACTGGAATATATCTTGTAACACTTTATCTTATCTAATGTTAATGGGTCTCATGCCAGAAAATCCAAAGGGTTTTTTGTTAACCTGAAAGGTGCATCCCCAGAAAAGGACAATGAAATAATCTGTTGTCAATACTAACATACAGCTCTGTCACACTGTCAAACGGAAAGAGTCTTACACACAAACTAGAAGTTTAGTTAACTGGTCTCTCAGGAGAGGCATCAGGAAAGAAGGCTGTAACTACTGAATACCTCCTTCTGTGGCTCCAGTTCACAGGGGACATTTGCCTCAGGGTAGGCTGCTCTGTCTGACAGAGGCTGCTGCAGAATCAGCAAGGGTGATGGCACTTGAAGACACACTCCTGAGTTGGAGCCTGGACAGGGTGTGAGATGAAGTGAGGCACTTTGAGATCTTACAATGGGATGTACAGCCTGATGCAGTTTTTCTTTTGTTGCTCAAACCAAGCCACTTGGCTGGGAAAGTTTTGATTCAATCTTTCATTTCAAAGATCAGGATTTTTGTCCTATCTCATTGAAAAATGCAACCACATACTATATGGTGGTATTATAAAATACCATTGCTTCAACATACATTAGGGTACAAAATTTTTTATCTTACTAGTTTGGTATTTTGCTAAGGGATGAAAAAACCTCAATATTGTTTACCAGTGATTTCATGTAATGAACTATATACACCTATTTTTCTGTCTGGAGTCCGGAAAGAAAGAACCAAAGAAAAAATGTTGGCTGATAATATAGAGTTAGATGTTCTGTTCCCAAGAGAATTAAACAGTCTTGAACATTTTATCACAGATTTTTAGAAGTCTGCAACAGCACCAAAAAATGACAAAAATCGCAGACATGGAGGATAAGAACTTGTAGATATCAGAGGTCACAAACACAGATAAATAAAATACCAGTTAAACATCTTGAAAGGCCAAGATGAAATTCCAAGAATACAACTCTGACATTGAAGGATTTTCTTCTTGAAAATAATGGGACATCTTTGCTTCTAACTACATACAAATGCAGGAGTGTAATCTATAAAAAATACTGTAAGTCAGAGCTAGCATTACATAAATCACAACCATCTCTCTTCAGTCAGTTTTAAACCACAAAAAAACCCCTAAGTCTATTTTGAAATATAATACCTTGAACTGAGCCAAGCTTATTGCTAATGCATTTATTAATAATCCTGTCTCCCTGCATATTTGGGAACATTCAGAGCCTCAGTGTTCCAGCTGGGTTGCTTCACGTAGACTAGAAATATGTCAGATTGTATAGTCTGTGATTGGATACAAACCTTTCACATGCATGTTTTCATTTGAACCCAGATAAGGATCACCCTTTTACAAAAACAAAATGGATGTGATTAGGTACTATATATTTCTAATTGCTCACCTTGGCTTAGTATTCACTGGAAGCAACTGAAGTGTCACATTAATTTTTACAGCTGCCTTTGCAACCTTCTACCTGTTTAGTATGTGACTTTTAGGTGCACTTTTGATTGTTCAGAAACAAATAAACCAAAAAAAAAGCAGCCGGCAGCACAAACTCAGAAAGGATTTGTACTTTCCAAGTCAGAAGTAGCACAGTTTAAATATGCGTGTGATACTGAAGTCAAAAATATCTTCTCCCATACAGGAAAGCTACAGGCACAAATGTCAAGTACATGTTAATTCTCCTGTGGCTCAGATCACAGTGGCTCTCCTCAGTATGCTTTAGCCTACCAGTTCTGTTTCCTAATGAACTTCTCTATTCAGGGTGGACATGTGACACTTGTAGAATGTGGCATGTTATTTTAGATTGTGGACAGATGTGCATGGACCTTCCAAGATGTCTTATCCTCCTCACTTCAGTCTGGGTACACTTGCCTTGAATCTTTGTCTCCATACTTCTAACTTTATTAATGTGCTCAAAATCTGCAACACTTCTTAGCAAAAACCCTCTGCTCACCCTTACTTTTTGGGGCTCAGACTGTGACTCTGGATGCATCAGGAAAATCATCATGATTAGTGCTCTTCACTGTTCCTTGGTGTGAGCAGAATAAGCAGAAGCAAGAGAAAATTAAGGAAGATGCAAACCTAGGATCTTATTTTCCTTTATTTGTTGGTGTGCCTCTGGGAGAAATCATCAGAGATGGACAGGAATAAGGTACTGCACCAAGGGTTCTCAAACCCTTTCTTGGGCAGGAACAAAGAGATGAGTAGAAAGCCTAGTTCAGATGACCCTCTGGACATGGTGAAGCCATGCACTATAGTACTTGCAGTTGTATTTGCTGCTCTGGCTGCTCAGCCCAGGTGGGGAAGTCCCTTGACAGCAGAATTGGATATGAGAATTTCCTGGCTTTGCTCAGTCTCACAGCTGTACAGTGATCCCCAGTTGCCAGCAGAGTAGATTTAGGCACTGTTGGCTCATGTAGCTCTGCATCTGAAAGGCTCTTCATCCTTAGTCTTGGGCAAGCAAATATTGAAAAATGAGCACCATAAGAGCACCACATTTCTTGGCTGGGTAGAGCTGACTGCACTGCATGTTGGGACCTTTGTCCATGAGTGGAAGGCATTGCTTCAGTCTATGCCAATAAAGCTTGACCTATGCTGAAGGCATCTTCCCTCTTTCCCCATTTCATAACCAACATTTTGTGAGCATCAGCAGGTATGAATCAATAGGATGTGCCATGCTCAAGGCAAAATACAAACTTAAAAGCCAGCCTAATTCAGGAAAGAGCTTCCTGCAATGCTGTAGGATACACAGCTCTTCTGTGACCTCTTCCTTGATTTAATTCTACATAGCTCTAAGACTTTCCTTTGTCTGAATCAAGCTCATTTGCAGGTCCAGTCCTGGATTCCATCCCAATTTTGTTTAGCAGCCAAAACTCTTACTGGCTGTTCTGTTTCAGAGAGGACAATATGTTGGACCTTACTGCTCTTACTCCAGTCAAGCATTGTTTAAGTTACAAAAGTCTCCCTCAGATCTTTGTTCACCCAACTGTTTTGACACAGGGAATTTTTACTTTTAAACCTTTAGAAAAAACATTCAGCTAATCTTCTGGGCTCTGGTTCAGGAAAGAAACCTTCTAATGTTAAACATACGCCTTGGAATTGTTATTTAGAACAAGGGATCTGAAATGTGTGTTTCTACTAAAGACTGAAATTAAATGTTGCCCTGGATAGGAGTGCATTCTGTATTTGGGCATTAATGAGGATGTCCAGGGACAAATAATAGGTACTTTTTAGATTTGGTGTAGCTTTACACCACCTTCCATCTGCAGCAGCTTATGTCCAAACACAAGAGCACATATACTCTGGAAGTTAAGCAGTGCTTATACATGAAGGAAAGCAGTGTTGGCTGCAAGGTAGCCAAAGGTATGGCTGCACCTTGCTGTTTACAGAGAGATTAATAGATTTTGGGCCTTAGTTCTTTAAGATCTTTAGTGTTCTTTTGGGAGACCTAAGTCCTTTCAACATTCACTGCACTTAAGGACATTCAGTGCTTTGCAGGATTAGTTCCAGCTACACCATTTTGAAAAATCTCTTTGACTCTTGGTGGGGATATATGAAGTTTGTAGCATCATTTTTTACCTTTTTTGTTCATGCATAGAGCACAGCACCTCAAGCTCTAAACTTAATGTCTAAAACTGAGATGAAAACATATATTTTGGGGTTAAGAAAACTTTTCTATTTCATATGCCCAGCTTTAAAGAGAGAGCTTTAGAACACATTTTTGGGCTGTGTCTGCAAACAAGTAATGAGGGCAATGTTTGCTGTGAACTACCTGTAGCAGTGGGTGCATATGTTAGAGAGTTAGAGAGGTCAAGTCACCAGCTGGTATCACCTTTCTCAAAGACAGAAGAGGTTTCCGGAGTCCTTTAATGAGAGGCATTTGTCACATGATATCTCCAATGGTCTTCCAAGTGTCAGCTGTAACACACTGCTTTTCAACTAAGACAATAAATTGGCTTAAATTTAGCAGGAAAAAGACACCTGACTCTGTACCAGGTCTGATAAGTAATACACGAAACATAACCAAAAGTGGGGGGGAAATGAAAGTCAGAAAATGTTTTACAAATTTCGCGCCCCTGGCCCTGCCCACCTTGCCTATTCAGAGCTTTTTTTTGCTTTTTTTTTTCTTTTCTTTTCTTTTCTTTTTTTTTTTTTTTTTTTTTTTTTCCTTTTTTCCTTTTTTCCTTTCTCTCATCAGGTGTGCTGATGGAAACCGTGGGTACGAAGCTCCGATAATTGCCCGGATTCCTGAGCCCTCCGTCCTTCAGCGGGGCCAGTAATGAAGACAGAGGAGAGAGAGGCCGAGATGTGCCTGCCTGCCTGGAATGCAGCCGGAGCTGAAAGCTGACACCAGCTCGCTGGAAAAGGACTTGCGAGCAAAGGCTGTCTCCAAGACAACAGAGTATTTTCCCTGTGATGCATTTACACAGTGGGGTTAAAGTTCTGTGAAAGCAACAGCTGTTGTAAAAACATTGTATTAAATATGCTTAGAACTGTAAAACGCGTGCTCCTCATGTTGCACTTTGCTCAAGAGAAATGTGGAAACCTGTGGTATGTCTGAGGGAGAGTTTCTGCTCTCTCAGAGGCTGTTTTATAAATATCATGCTCCATTTTCAACCTTTTCCTGCTGAGATAGCTTCTTCTTCAGACCATTTTTCTCTAAAGTTGACTTTCAAGTTAAAAGCTAATGACTAAAACATGACTGGATCTACTCCTTGCTTTTACCCCTTTAAATTATGCCTTTTGCTTGAAAACTTAACATCCACTATATCTTTGCTCTTTGTGTTTGGACAAAAACTGCTGCAAATGAAGCTTGCTTATCATGGTGCCAACACATACATGTGGCTCAGCTATCATTTGTGTTCTGACTCAACAATACTGATTTTTTCATCACTAGAGAGCAATCTCCTGCAATGCTCTCCTGTCTCCTAGAGGACTTTGCTAACCTCTGGAGAGAAGCTTTATGCATGTAAAGCAGACAAAAACACTATCAGCTCCAAAAATCAGAGGCTGCCAAAACAACAGACTGTTTCAGAGCTATTCTCTTCTCTCATTTTGCAATTCTTAGAGGCTCTTTTAACAGTTACATAGTTTTCAAGTCAAGAGGCCAGGATCTAGAGCTTGTAAGAGTCTCAACCAATGCAACCCTCTTCAAGTGAGAAAGCAAGGACACAATGCCACAGCGACACAGGTGCCCTAATGCCCTGATCTGTAGTTTTGATCCTCTCCATGCAAACTTCACCATAAACAAGGTGAGGCCTCGCCTCTCCTCTCCTCTCCTCTCCTCTCCTCTCCTCTCCTCTCCTCTCCTCTCCTCTCCTCTCTTCCCCCTCCCCCTCCCCCTTCCCCTCCCCCTTCCCCGCCTCTCTTCCTCTACCTACTTCCTTTCTTGGGATTTTGGTGGAGTTGGAATCCTTTTTTCTACTGAAAACTTGTTTGCTGAAATACATGACTTGATAATTTTTAAAAATGTTTGCTTTTTAATAACAGTTGGGCTGTAGGATGTCAATTTCAGTCTTTAAATCCCTGCTGTACTTATAGAAAGCTAGATTTAGAAAACTGATATACTATGGCCTGGGTTGATTTATGATTTTCTGTTTCACTGCATTGGGTGTTCCACCCTGGACTATATCTTTTCATTAGAGATTTTGTTTCTTTTTTTCTTACAAAAAATGGGTTGGTTTTGCTCCTTTTCCAGAGGTACTAAAAATAAATAATGTGAGTATTTAGTGAATTTTCAAGCCTACAGGGTCTGAGCCCACTCAGGCAATGTGAACCCACCCATCCCCAGTAATAATACTTAGAGGAAATTACTCTTCCACCCAAATCAAGTTTCAACATCTGCAGATAGCTTGTCCTAATGTACTTGGCAATGATGCCAAGAAAAGCTTCTCCATCCTTCACCTAGCAGCTGCCATTATCACAACAATCCAGCTGCAAATTAGATGACTAAACATTTCTGAAAAGCTGTTTGAGTGTGTTTCAGGAATCTCAGGAAAGAAAGCATGAGAGGAAGGTGTTTGCATATGTGAACACATAAGTATGCCAAAGAGGGGAACAGGAAAATATTGCTAATCCCACTCTTCCCCACCTCTTAAAACATATTCAACCAATTAAAATAATCAATGTGGAGATTAATTTTAACCATATGAATGTATGTGTGGGAAAAACTTTACTTTAAATATGTTGTGTTTTGGAAAAGAACATTCAAACACATGCCTGAACACATACATAGGAGACAAAGAGAGATCTCAGTATCTGGGCTTGATTTACTTCCATGTGCTTGAATGTACAAACTTCACAGATATTCTACATCTGTTGGAACCTAGCAAAACAGGAGTTGTGGTGTTTTGATGCTGCCAGAGTCCGTGTGTATAGGATTATATTATCATCCCACTTCATGCTAGAGATTGGATCTTCATGTGTTGTTGAATTTCTGCCTGAAAAGATAGGACCCGTTCATCTTCAGTAGGAAAAGTATGCCTAAGCTGCTTCAGCATTTTAGAGAATCTCAGCCTAAATAATCTTAACTGATGAGAAGTGAAAAAGTTGTCTTACTTGAGACAAAATTACTGATTTTGGATGAGGCTTTGAATGTTCAGCACTCTAAGTGTGGGCTTCTATTAGGTAAAAACCCTGGGATATTCAAGAAAATCCTCTCAAATATGAAAACTAAACATCCTCATGAGGAAGGAAGGCTTTCAAAATGCTCTTTCAAGAATTCAGCTAGAGGAATCAGGTGTGTTGAATATTTGCTCAGTACCATCTGGTGTGTGGGAGCAACCTCTTTGAAGAAGCAAAAATGACAGCCCCTTGTCCACCTTGATTTGAGGTCATTCTGGATTTTGAAAACATTTTCCCAACCACCTCTTCTTGATTCCTCTGTCCCCATGAAATATGTGGCCATCAGGGGAACTTCTTCAAGTTAGCAGAAGGCACTGCAATACCCTCATTACCAGAAGGCTGTAACAAGTGAAGATAATTTTATTTAGCTGAGATTCCTCCAAACATAATGGTTTTTTCAACTTTGTTTTTCAATATTTTCTCACAACCCCAGAGGCTGAGATCCAGATCTTCAAACAGAGCCTGTAACTGGCAGTATCTCAATATTCAAGATGGAAGAGGAAGAGATTCTGTCTCCAACGGTGAAGAATAGAAAGCACTCATGATTAAGTGATTGAATAATCCCTGTGCCTAAAACTCTCACTTCTGGGCTGAATTGTGAGCCCAGAATATCACCACAAAATTGTTCTTCAGATGAAGGGTCTGATTTTTGTTGGCTTTGCTTCTGGTCCTTGCAGAAGTCACCAGGGGATTCTCTGCTGGCTGACAACACAGAACAGTAAGTGTAGTTTAAAGCTTCGCATCATGTGAGACTATGAGTCAGGGGAGTAAGAGATAGGGGTTTTGAAAAATACAGCTACAGAAACAATATACACATTTAATTCAAAGGGAAGATTTTAAACAAATGTATTTATGAAAATAAGTGGCTGATTCCCAACAAAGCCAAAACCTTAATTCCATGATGAACCCATTATCCCACTCTTGACCAGTACACAATTCTTGGTTTTATATCAGAAAAAGGACATTGTATTTTTCTTAAGCCTCAGCCTATATGAAATCCTATTGTTACGGCATTCACCTCAACAATAGCCCTTTGGAGCACTCAAAATGCCTGGCTGTCAATTAGGTTACTATAAGGAAGGAACAGGACATTGTTTACATCACAATGCAGCATCAATGAAGGTATATACATTAGCCAGATGAATGCGTTCTGCCGTGTTTCAGTAAGCCCAGTGCAATCAATGCTGACAATGAATATCAAGCAGGTCTCTTGCAACAGACTGTGCAGGTATCAGACTGTGCACTCTATCTTGGTGCCCAATATAACTCAATACATGGTGTGCTTCACACACAGATTGGTAATATTTTGGAGGACTTTGCTTCAGGGGAAAACTATAGATGGGAGGAGGGGTTCAAAGATACCTAACAGCCTGGCACTGACCCATTGAAAATAAGGAAGTAGTTTCATACAGCCTCACCATTTGCCTTTGTTATTAGGAAATAAATCAGCCTTTGTTTTTTTCTGGACAAAGTGAAGGAATGTCATTATGACTTATAAATTGTGTAGTTACAAAACAATCAGGAAATTTTCCCATTTAAATCTGAATAACTTAAATTGTTGGAAATTTAAACTTTAGTCTATTGAGTGAAAAAAATGCTTAAATAGATCTCTTAATTGAAATTCTGTGTTTGAGCTAAAACCTGGATTTAAAAAAAAACAACAAAACAAACCAACAAACCAACAACAGTGAGGCTGGTAAAAGAATGAACAAATCTTACAGTTGCACCATTTAATGACTTTTGACTAAAGATGAGATGAAACCACAGTTGACGAAGTGGCAAATTAGGGTGGTTGGTAGTGCTTTATTTACACTAGTCCAAATGTATTCAGAGAGTTATTTCCATCTCATGCAACTATACAGTTTCCTTAAGTCTGCCTGGAGTCTCAGTCCTGAACATAGCGGTGAGCTGGTAGTTAACACAGGAAGACAAAAACACTGAAGTCAAACATATGCAGACTTCCTTTCTTTCTCAGGGAATAGCAGCAACATACAGTGATTGCTCTCAAGTTACCAAAGTTTGCCAACAGAATTTGTTATGTCATTGAGGTAAACCTCTCTGACCTGATGTCAGCTAGGTCAAGAAAAGTCTAGCTGAAGAAACAGCAACATTTTGGAGAAACAGATAGAAGTGTTGTACTGACTTTGTGTATGCCTAAAAGCAAATGCTCCACTTAAAAAATGCCCCTGTCACTAGGCAGAGGAGCTGGCATCATTGATCTGGCAGCGAGCTGCAGGCTTGGAAATGATCTGTGAATAACCTCAGCACTCTGATATTGGCGTTTTCATGGTGTAAGAACCTTGCCACTGCTAAAATTTCCTTTTTCCAGCCTTTATCTCTGGCTAAGCTCCACCCCTCATGGATTTTCACACTGTCCCTTCTCAGAGATGACCTCTCTTCCACCTCTGACCTCTTTCAGAGTTTTCACCCTTGCTTTAACAATTGATTTATGATGTGCCTGTGAAAGGGTCAAGCCTACTTTTACGGTTTGCTTAAAATATTTCTTTTTGGGGTAGATACAGAAGTGGTGCTTAATAAGTGCTAAGTAAATAAACTAAGGATTGGAGACAGCTTCCCTTTTCTGCTAACTACTAGATGTCTCTAAAACTCTTTGTAACAAGTGTTTACCAAGTCTTCAAACAAATTAACTGATAACTGTAATAATTTTGTGCCTAATGAAATGTGTCAAGGGTTTAGGATTTCCAAAAAGAGTAATTTCAAACTAAGTTGTCTCACAGTTCAGTGAAAAGGCAATGCTAAAGATAATTCAAGGACTTGTATATGTAATGGACAGGAAATCTATTTTTCTTTTAGTTTGACAGATCAATCTTCCACCAAAAAAAAAAAAAAAAAAAAGAAAAAAAAAGGCAAGAAAGACTACTAGGTACAAACTTTCATTGCCTCCAGTCTCACTATGCCAAAACTCCTTTTAACCTCACTTCAGGTGGCGTTACAACTCCAGGACCAATCAATCAATCAACGTCCTCAAAGGCAGATTTTATTGATCTTGTTTCACTTATCCACTATTCTTTACATGCACCATAATTTTATCCTGCAAACTCAGTTGTGTTTTTTTTAGTGTGGTCCTCATCATTTAATGTATCTAAAAATCAAGACTACATATACTTAGATATTAAAAAACTTATTCAGGTACTTGTGATGGCGTTTATAAAACTCTAAGTAAGAGTTGACTAGATGACAATGCTTATCCACCTTGACACAGATCACATCACACATGAAGCCACTTGAAAATATGAAGAGTGTGTTTTGAGGCTCTTTGTTCCAAGTTGAAGGGCGCATCAATGTTTTCTCTACAAATTTTGTCCCATCTGTGTCTCTCCAAGATAACTGGTACCAGGTGATATTTTTAGATGCCACAAAAGACATTCTCTTGGTTTCTTAAACGTACTGATTTTTTTTTTCCCAGCCATTAAAAACTTGATCCTGACAATTTTAATAGGGAAAGAGACAGTGGTTTACTGCTGAACATCTTTCATTTTCACATTTCCATTAAATGCCTCCTGAAGTGGAAAAACTACCAAGTTAACACCTAGTTAAAACCTAACACTGTTTGAATAGAAAATCTCAGACAGGCCAAATGTAGATGATATAGCTCTCTATGTAATTAGAAAAAATATTAAATTGCTGTAGGTTTCAAAGCATAGCCATATGCCAGGAGATGGAAGGGGGAGACAACAGGTGAACAGCCTCCAGGCCTCACTCAGTCTGGTTGGCAGCCTGCTCACTGCTAACCACTGGTCCAGAAAGAAAATGCCCGTTTCAGTCTATTTCGTGTTTGCCCTCTTGCTGCAGCCAGAAAAGAATGGGATGCAGTTTTATTCCCATACAGCCTATCTAGGAAGAGAACAGAAGGATCAGACAGAGCAGAACAGAGGGTTTGAAAGAATCACTTCCCACACACAAAGACTGCTGTTAGGACTGAACACTGTCTGCCTTGTCACCATCTACCTGTGTAATCACCAGGCACAACGAAGTCTATTCATTAAAGGCCCCACTCAGGGCTCCTTTGGCATGCTTAACACTTCCGCAGACTTACAAGGATCTTCAGAGTGTTCAAAGGATAAAAGACTGGACACTATTTATAGTTTTGCTGATGTTGGGAGAGTGGCTGTAATCCTAAATTCCTTCCTCAGCCCATGCTCAGCCTTGAGCTAAATGAATAACAAAAAAACAACAACACAAAAAAAAAAAAAACCAAAAACCAAAAAAACCCCAAAAAACCAACATAAAAAAATGACCCAATGAAAGCACTGCCTTTGTTTCTGTCCAAAAAGTGGAGTAGTGCCACTTGTTACATGCTGGTGTTCAAAAAACGGCTTTTGATCTTGAAAGCTTTCTGCTTGTTTTAGTCCTTTTGCATTAATCACTCCTTAATTTCATTTATAGGATGCAAATTACTCTTACTCCTTTTGCTCAGACCATTTAAACTAGTAGATCAGTGAGCTGATAGGCCATCAAGTAAAAGAGTTGAGAAAAAAAGCAAAAAAAAAAAAAAAAAAAAGAGTTGAAAATACTTACAAATCTTGACTA
>VZUI01064862.1:0-46881 GCA_013401135.1 Cettia cetti | reverse complement strand
CAGCAGAGGGGGCAGAGGGGCAGAATCCCCCCTCCCCTGCTGCCCTGGGGCTCTGGGTGCAGCCCAGCACAGGGGGGTTCTGGGGCCCAGCGCACACGGCCGGGGCAGGGCCAGCTCTCACCCACAGCAGCCCCGAGTCCTGCTGCCAGGGCTGCTCCCTCTGCTCATCCCCACCCGGATCCACCCAAGGATTGCCCTGATCCAGGTGCAGCACCAGCAGTTGGTCTGGTTAAACCTCATGGGGTTCAATGATTCACAACTCTATGAGCTTTCATTTCACCAGATCGCTTCACATGAGAACCGTGCTAAAATGAAAGGAAGAACATCCCAGTATCTGTGATGTGACATTTCCCCATTCACTGCCTCAAGTTGCACAGGATGTGGAGATGTGCAGGGGTATCACAGTGTTTAAATAACAGCATTCCTCACCCCAGAGGAAAAAACCCAGTCATATTCAAGCCCCTTGCAGGAATTCAGCTATGGCATGAAACGCAGCTGATAAGAGACGTTTCCTTTTCCAAAGGCAGGGTTTCACTTGTCACCTGGTTATCAGAATCTTTTTCTCTGTGAGGGGCAGAAGCTCTTGGCTGTCTCCATTCACTGATACCAGCAGGAGGGAGAGCCAATTTCTCGTTCAGAAACCAACAACTTCAAATCAGCTGCAAAAGAAATGGTGTCTTGGCTCCTGTAAGTGTGTCCTGCACACACACTCTGCCCTCCTGATATACTGATTCTGCTGAATATTAAAAAAAAATATAAATTCATATATCCTGTGTCAGACCAAGAAACTGAAGGGGTGAAGCGAAAGGCTGTTCCTAACACCTCTTTTAAGCAAAGTGAGGAAAATTCTTTTTTCTTTTCCCTACTTTTTCCTCTGGAAGAGCCTCTGGGATACTCACTATCTCTTCTGTGCAGCTTTTAGAGTGGAGTAGGTTCAAACATTGCCATGCAGACTCCCCAGCCTCATCCTGAGTTTGAGGCCAGGAACATCCATTCTCAAAGCCACTCAGTGGGACTGCAGGCAAAGGCAGTCACACATCGTCTCTCCAGTATTTTAACCTCCATCCTGAAACTCAAGGTGATTGGGATGAATTCAGATGCAGGGACTCATGCCTTTGGAAAGAATTACCAACATATTTATCCTTGCATACTATTGCATCCATTAGTCAGAGAAAGGCTGAAGGCTGCAACTTGCATACAGAAGATAAACTGTCAAATTACCCTGCTGCTGCAGCCTGCAGCCTCTGTCACTCAGAAGATCACAAAAGCCTCATCATTTATTGTTATTTTTTACTCTCACAGAAAGATCATGGCTGTTTGTTTCCTTACTTTCAAATTCCAAGCCCTTCATCCTAAACCAAGTTATCTCAAGCTATGTTACTCTCTATCCATCCTGCCTGTCTGCAGCCAAAAGGTCTGCAGCACCAGATAATGTTTTCCACATTTTCTGCAATCTACAAATTACACATGATTCCAATGAACAGGAATACAGTACAACCTTCCCTGGCACAGTAGGAAACGTTGCAATAACACCCCATGAGAAATGAGAAGATTTTATTTACTCAATGTTCTAAGGCAAATTTCTCTTCATATGGCACTAGTAAACTTCAAGACTATTTTAGGCAAAGAAATGAATTTCATCTTTTAAATGGTTGGCACGGGATGTTTTTCCTTCAATACTAAAACCTAGAGGTTTGCTGGAAACAAAAGATCAAGGCAGATATACATTGCCAAAGTATCGATGGACTCCAGGATGTTAGTAAATTATTTTTTCTACGTACAGTGAAACTTGGGTTTTTTTCACTTCTGCAGAAGTTCCCCAAATCAAGAAGAAGTTGAAATGGGAGAAAAGGACTAATATGTAAACTTTCTAGCAACTGTAACTTCCTTCTCCATGTCTGTCAAATATCTCAGTAGCCTGGACCTTAGAGTAAACCTAAAAATGGAGAGCTGACAATAAAAGTAGTATTGAAAGTCTTCCACGCTTACTCTGTTCTGTGTTGAATTGTTTACCTTGCAAGAACAAAGCCTTGTTTAAAAATATCACTCTTTTAAACTGCTTTTTTCTGCAGAAGCAATTGGGGAATTGAGTTAGGCTGTGTTCTCTCTGGCTCACATAACAGCAGCAATAATAAAAGAACCTGCCACTGCTCCTTACTCACTCATTCCAGTGTGGCTGCCTGGGACAAACTCAGCTCAGCTGTATCTGCTCTGCAGTGCTACTTTTAGGAGTAAGGAGGAGGAGAGTCCTTGTAGGGAATCCTGATCATAGAGAAGTTACTTCAGTGGAGCGAAGTTTCCATATTTTTGGGGGTTTTTACCAAAAGAGTTAATAGTCTCAGTCCAGTCAACACTTCAAGCTGATCCCTCCCACTGCAGAACATTTCTGCAGAGGCAATAGGCCTCTTTGTGGCTATAACCAGCCATGACGAGATGAGCAAAGTCTGCCCAAAGTAAGAAGCTGTGAGTCAGGCAGATTTGACTACTCCTTGGGAACTCTTCCTGCCAAAGCAGGGTGGAAGAAGACAAAGCTTATCTGGCTAAAGACATTAAGACAGAAAAATAGATTTATTTTTTTTTACTTAGAAAATATTTTCTTATAATTCTATAGGAATTTATATCTATAGTTCCTATAGACATAAAAGACAAAGAAAATCAAAATTCAAAGATAGGTTTAGACTTCACCAGAGTAGGAATTTCTCTTCCTTGCCATGATTGGCAAAATGTTTCCACCACAAATCCAAGCTTTTCATGGGGAAAGAAACACATAAATCTTGATTCTTTTCTCCCTGCAATCAGATTTAACCAAAATGTATTATTTAATGAGGGAAGCACAATTTTGGATGATGTGCTGCCTGGCACCGGTGGCAGGTTTTTCTGCCAGCATGAAGTGACCATTTGTCCTTACAGGCTAGAAAGGCCACGAACCCACCAGTTAATGCTATCAGAATCTTTCAGCAGAGCCACTGGAAGCAGTGCTCCTGTTTGTTCTCTGGAGTGTTGCTGATATCACACACTTTCAGCAAGCACAAGGCCTTGCCACAGTGTCTTTGGCATAACGTGCTCTGTTGTCACCGACACGTGCCAGCTGGCTGCTGCTCCCACCCCAGCAGTGACTGCATCTCAGCAGCATTTATGCATGTAAAACACTCACGCTTCCCTTAGGAAGAGGGAAGACAATTAATAATTTAAATATTTTCTTATTCTTCAGGAGCAGGTAGGATATCCAGTAAAACAGATCCGCTGCAGGCGTCGTGAGGGGGGAACTTCCAGGCACTCCTTTCTGCACACTGTGCCTGACTGTGAGATGATCTCCTGCCACAAATCACTGGAATTTGTTTTGTCACCCACACAAGTATTGCCAACCTCTGTATCTCCTGGCATTTTCCTCAGCAGCTGAGTCTGCCCCATGGATCTGGCCTTGTAAGGTGCACAGAGGAGGCTGGGACAGACCCACTGGTTCTTCTGCAGGCAACAAAAGCTGCTTGCCCTTGACATGAGGATCAGAAGCAAAATCTGTGTTCAAACTTGTGGCTGCTGCCCCTCATTAGAACCATACAGCCACCCTAATAAACAACATATGGGAAATCTGGGGTTCTTATCTGCCAAGAAAGCGAAAATAGCAAAAATTTTAATGGCCGCATCAAGAAATATGCTGCAAAGTATAAGTTGGGGATAGAGTGGTAAAACATGCTGTGTTCTTCCATTTCTGTGAGAATGTGTCAAAAATGAATAAAGAAAAACCCATGCTATAACACCTGGTACTCTCTCTAGCAAAAGGACTGTAGCTCAGATGGGCTTTCAAGGCAAGCCCTGTGACACAGCACAGCTTGGAAGCTCACTGGCCCACCAACTGTGGTCTCCAAAACAACTCTCTCAACAGTGCAGGAGGAGCACCTGAGGGCAGGAGAAGGAAGACCCTCAATCACTCTGCTTCCAGGCTGTCTCAGGACAGTCTAAGGCATTTTTCAGCAGCCTCTGTGTCAGACTTTCTCTTTCCCTTCAGCCAGCACATCCACGCAGGGATGAACACTCGGATTTCCTGTCCTTCATGGAAGCCTGCTGCACCAGGTACTGCAGGAAGAAAAGTGATGATGGGAAAGATTTTAGAGGTCTGCGTCGCCAAATGGGAGATTTCAATCTGCAAAGATCTATGAGTCCAGCATCTTACATGCAGGGGGATGCATCCATCAGATTTTGTTTGTTTTGTTAAAAAGAAAGAAAGGAAATAAATGCCTGAAAAATATTCTTCTCTCTGCTATAAACACATCAGTGCTCATTTTCTCTATATTCTACTTTGGGCCATTCTGTGTAAAATCTTTAATTAAAGTTTTTCTTTGAAATTGTCATCATCAAACCAGAAGAAAGAAAGTAAAAAATGGAAGGACACAGCTGTGCATATATGAAGTGCTATTCAGTACCAAATGAATTGGAACAAAATAAGTATCGTGACTGTTATGCTCTTAGTTTTGGCTCTGTATTCTCAGTAGCACAGTCTAACTTGTCACTTTATATTGATTCCATCTGTTTACACTCTGCAGAGTATTGGCTTCCTACAGTGAACATTTCCTATTTACCAGCTGGTAAAGATAGGCCCAAACCAGATAGAAAAGAATTAGACTATTTTCAGATTCTCATAAACATAAAATCAAAAATTAATGGGGGAGGGGAGATAAAAGTAGAGGAAGGGAGTGGAATATATGGGTCTGATGCTTGTTTCATATTGGTAGTCCTCTACAATACATTAACAATTTTTAGAGGCCTTGAAATTTGTGCAATGAGCATGCAAAATAAATCAATTTTCACTCCTCTTTACTTTCTTCTTTACATGAACAACCTGATTGTAAATGGGAATCAATCACAGTAATTCAGTAATCTTTAAATAGAAACAGTTGGGTCTGAATCTGGCTAATGTAATAGTCTCAGTCCCACCAGACAGCTCTGAGTGAAGGACTTCCACAGAAAATGGATGTGCACAGGCAGTACAGAGCCATCTTTGCACTCTGACTTTCTTTTTCACAGTGGTTGGATTCTTTTCTTAAGGAGACTATAATTTGTAGGGACTGTCTCAGTTCAGGAGAGTCTTACTGCTGCCATTAAAAAAACCCCAACAAACTGTTGCAAGTTTTAATCTCTTTTTGAACAAAGTTGGCAATGTTTAATATTCAGGAACACCATGCCATGAAAATAGAGGCTCCTTTCTATGCCATCACGTCCTTTTGCAAGTGGGAAACAAATCCTGTCTCTACTTTTGGAGTCTTGACAGCCAGGTCAGTGAATCATAGAATCATTAATGTTAAAAAAGGCTTCCAAAATCCTCAACTCCAGCCTTCAACTGAGCACAAACCATACAGCAAACCATCATGTCCCCTTGTTTTTTGAACCCTTCCAGAGCTGGTGGCTCCACCACTGCCCTGGGCAGCCTGTTCTGATGCTTAACCACATCTTCAGGGGAGAAATTGTTCCTGATATCCAACCTGAGCCTTCTGGTGCAGCTTGAGGCCATTTCCCTTTGTCCTGTCGCTGGCTGTCTGGGAGAAAACGCTGAGCACCACCTGGCTGCACCCTCATGTCAGGGAGTTGTAGAGAGTGAGGAGGTGACCCCTGAGCCTCTTTGGCTCCAGGCTGAGCAACTTCAGCTCCCTCACATGCTCCTCCTAGGACTCCTCATGCTCCAGAGCCTTCACCAGCTCTGTTTCCCTTCTCTGGACATGCTCCAACACTGGGGCAGGGGGAAGTCCAAAGGATGCTTCAGTCCAGTGAGGAGCCCAGGCAAGGGCAGGTTTCCTGACAGGAAAGGATTGTATTTTGTTTGTTTGTTTGTTTGTTTGTTTGTTTATCACATACGTGCAAATTAAAAACTCGGAGTTATGAATACAAATGTGTCCTTGATGGATTATGTGCATCCAAACAGAAGCAGGATAAGGTTTGGCTTGAGACTAACCACTGTGATAGGTCACAAATAAATATTTAAGAGTAAATGAACTCTTCAGTGTATTTGAATGACTCTGTGTATGTCATGCATCTGTACATCTTGCATTTATATTTACATCTTTAACTGAACTGTTCTTGGGACACATAGGCAGCAGTAACCTTGCCATAAGTTAAAAATTCTTTCTGTTAAGACATTAAAATACATGTAACAGCTCTATTTCACAATGCTGTTAAAAAAAACCACAGGACCTTGTAAAATAAATACAGCTCTAATTAGAACTGGAGGATATTTTCAATTCATAAATTCTGTAACAATAAAAGCATTTCAGCAGTTTCTTTTGTGATAGGAAACACTTAACATGAAAATGTAAATGTTGCTCTTCAGTTAGGTGCATATAGCCAAATGAATAAAAGCTATGGCATTAATAACAACTATACCAAGTTATGATTGATAGGCTTTTCTAGAGCGAGAAAAGATTGTCTTGGATACAATCTGTCCTAACAGCCTTTCGGTATGTTAATATTTTATTCAGGCTAGAGTGAGGATATATTCAGATGTCCTACTCGGTGGAAGAGAAGCAAATGGGTTGCAAATGCAACTGCAGCCCTGAGGTGCAATAACAGCTGTGAAATCAGAAAGATTTTATTTCCTTCTCCCAAATTACAGGCCAAGTCCATGCCAAACACAGCAGGAGGTTGGATTTTCCTAGGAATTTACATCAGGTTATGTTTAATGTATTTCTTCTTCTATGAGCAGTTTTAGGGTAGAGCCAACAGACTGTCACACAGTGCTGTGAAAGGCGTGGAATACTCTTCTGTGTCCTGGTAAATAATAACTATTATTTAGTTGCTAATGATAGCGATATGTGACATTAGGTAAACTTGCAAATGCCTAAACATACTAAAATACCATGATGTTTATAAACAAATTTTCATGGCTCAGTTTGTGCAAAGATAAAATAATGAAAATACAGATTTCCAACACTCACAGGACCACTTTCTCCTTGGTTTATAGGGGAGGGTGTGTGCTGTTCAAATCTGTGTTGAGATTTAAGTATCTGGATACTTCTGTGTAAAAAGAGAACAAATTACCTAAAATACCATTCTTGTGAGGTGTGCAGTATGTTTTACACAAGCCTTGCAAAGGGCTGGGTGATTACAGGAGTTGTGCTGCCATGTAGAATCTAGTCTCTTAAAAAAGTCAAATGTCTTTGCTCAAGACACAAGCACATAATGAAATAAAATCACAGTGGGGCTATGTCATTCCTACACCAGAGATTTCTAGCAAGACTGCTTGAAAGAGGAGAGTTCTTAGGGTTTTGATGCTAAAAAGGGATTCACAGTGGGGATTAAAAAGGCTTTCAAAGTATTCCTTGAGCTGAATAAAAAATGTCCGAACAACAACAAACCACTAAACAAACAAGTATAAATAGATCTTCACGACACAACAACAACAGGGCGAAACTTGTTAAAAAAAAACCTTGTTAAAACTTGTTACTAAATTGGTATCAGTTCATCAAGAACACCGTCTAGTTATCTGAAATGAATTACTACCCCTGCATGTGGTTTCTGTTATTACCCTGGTCAACATACTTTCTCCTTGAGCAGCGATTCCAGCTGACTTAACGTCATTGTTTGGCAGCTGTGGCTGCTCAACCTGAAAATAAATACAATAAAAAGGACTAGGTGAACATAAAGCACAAGTCATCGACAGACATAAAACACAAGTGCTCCACTGTACCATTGACCACTGTAAGAACATCAGTGGGAGAGTTTTGTTTTAGCATGTGAATGACTACAAATGGAAGAAAGTGGCTTGGTCCTGCTTTTTTTTTTTTTTTTTTTTTTTTTTTTTTTTTTTTTTTTTTTTTTTTTTTTTGTGGCTGCTTTTCACAACTGCGCTCTGCCCTTGGAGAAAATCACCACAAATCTGAATCCCTAAGACAGGTGGCCATTGCTCCTTGACCACAGGTGTGATGACTGTTACTGTAAAATAACTTCTCTTGAAGGATTTTTTGGCCATCAAAGGATGATCTGCAGCTTGATCTGACCTCTGAGTCTCAAGGTCAAGAAATTATAGAACAAGTTCTCCCCTCTCCTCTGCTCAAGTGTTCTTCAGAGAACAATGATGTTCTTTCCTCCTCTTCTCCCCAGCACACACCTCCAGTTCATTTGTCACCAGTAAGCTTTAAAATCTTTTAAAAGATGAGAATACATCACTTTGCTTTTGCTTTTTTTGCTTCCTCACCCTATTGATTTGCTTCAAGCACCATCACACGTCATTTTCAAAGTCAATTACCAGCCAGGTTTACACATCCTCCTTTGCTCTCAATCTTCACTAACCTCTTCTGAAAAGCCTTGTGCAAATTTAGTCGGGTCTCTTTTTGAGGAGTGAAGTCCTAGAAGCCGAGCACTGCTGTCGATTCAGCCTCTGCATTCAGCGGGGTTGCTTGAGCTTTAAACAGAGAGCATCTCTGAAAATTCCTCCCGTCCCCACTCCTGGAAAACAGCACCTGCACTGCCCTCCCGTGGAAATCTCATCAATCCGTGCCTGGCAGCCCGAGCAAAGCCCCGGGCCGGTATTTCAGCTTCTGTACCGAGCAGCCTCACAGAAGTTCCCTGACAAATCAGCGGGCCAAAGGACAAGACTGCCCAAGTGTGATCCTTACTCCCCACGTTATAATGAGTTTAAGAGGAAGTCAAGAGTAGCATAGATTCTCCTTGAACGCTGGAAGAAAATCCAACCCCAAGCGTACAAAAAGCTTTAGATTTTATTATATTGCATGTAATAAAGAAAAGATTAACCTTTTATTCCGGGAAAGTTCTGTCATTTGTTATTTAATTAGTTTTCACTAATTAATTAGAATTTTTAAGCTCCTCTGTCTCTCTGGGAGAAAGTGGCTTAGGTGCCTCCCTTTTTCTTCTTTTCTTTTGCTGCTCCTCTTCTTCCTCCTGCTTCCTTTCAAAGTCCTAATCCCATTTTTGTATCCGCAGTATTACACTCCCTCATTCTCTCTTTGTCTGAGAGTTTTCTTAGCTTAGCACTTGCTGGGAAAGAAGTTGGACCAGAATTTACAGAATATTTTTGAGGTGACCCCTTATTGAAAGCCAGATCACATAAATCTAGAGGACAAAATTAAGGAAAAGGAATTTCCCTGCAGTTCCTCTTGCAGAGTTTCACCCTTTATATTTCACTGGAGGAGTGAAAAATATTCAGTGTTCCACTAAGAAAGCTACTGTGATAGCACAGATTTGCTCGGGGTTCTTATTCTCATGCAGAGTACAACTTTACTTTCCATTTTCTTCATTGAAGGAAGAATCCAAATTTAATCCCAATTCACACACAGCTGTGTTTTCACAACTTTATTAATGAAAAATTACACAAAATGAAGATGAATGTGAGTTATTTGTTACAAAGGTATTGAATCCTGAAACATTATAACTTTTCCATCACTGGGTCCCTTGGCTTCACTTCCCATGTTTCACTTAAAGACGTGCCAAGCTGAGAGGCATCTTTTCAAATCACAATTAAAATCACTCAGTTACAATTTCTTCCATACACAACAACTTTCCACTGTTACTTTAGAGAGCAGACTGATTTGTCTCAAAGGCTCATATTTTTCCAGGAGCAGATCAGAGGCTTCGCAGTCCATTCCCTTCACCAACCCGGTAACATTCCTATGGCAACTACTCCACTTGCACATACAGAAAAAGCAATTTTAGGAAAAAGTGTAGCATATCTCTGTGTCACTAGAAGCTCACATTAGCAGCTACATTATGGACTGAGAGCTCCACAACCCACAAGTGGTTCACAACTACAGTTTAGGGGAAATTTGGCTGCAAACTTGCCTACCTTTCTAACATGCTGGTACTTCTGGCAATTTTAGGGAAGTTTGACAGGAAATCAATATATGGCACATTAACTTTGAAAATATTTGGGATCTGTATTTTAGTATACATGGATAAGGCCTAAATTAATATCAGATTTTTTAAATACTTCATTTGGACTACTAGTTCCCCAAACTAAGCAAAAAAAAAAAAAAATTGTTTTGGTTTTATTTTGCACATTATATATTGCTGCTTCTCATCAGTTTGTCCAGAATTAGGCAGGGCATTAATTTAATATTGGTAAATCCCTCTCAAAAAACTTACAACCTACATGCCTTTCCATCACATAAAATAATTTTTTTCAAAGCTTTAGCTCTATGAACTTTCATATGTTTATATGAAAGCATGTTCATTCTCATCAATCTCACTGACACATCCCTCTCTTCTACCAAAACACTCTTGAAGTGTTTCAGGAGGATATGTGTCCTCCTAATGATAATTTAGTATTAGCAAAGAAATCAACACCAACCTCGGCTGAAATGGACTTAACCCATTACAGACTGATTAGTTTAAAATGCAAATGTAACAGATCCGTTCACCTAAATTAAACAACAAACAAAAGAGAGTCAAGTACTTCAGGAAAAAAAAAAATTTCACCTCCACATTCAGGACAGAAATGGAAGTGTACAATAATGCTGGTGTAGACTGTACATCAGAATCCTTCTCTATTTTTGATAGGCCTCAGTTATGATATCATATAAACACCCAGTGCTCCTTCAAGTCCAATCTGATGGTGGTTTATAAGGTGACAAATTCCAAAAGTGAGAAGAGAAGTTCTCCGTGCAGACAAAAACCAGCTGGTCTCTGACTCAGAGTTCACAACCTAATCTATGCATATTCATAACACTGCATGTATATGAATTTAAGCTGTGAGATCTTCTCTTAAATAAATAAATAAAAAAATCTGCTGGCAAACTGTAACTCTTTCACATAGAGAGATACATTAGACATACAAAATCTCATGCAAACATTCCAGTTGTCAAATTTAGGTCACATTACTTTTGCAAGTTTTCCAAAACTTTTACTTGAATGGGTTTTGACCGTGTCTTGCACCTTTTTGATGTTACTGGTCTGGAAATCTGCTCCCAGATGAAATTTTGCTCTTGACATAAACAGGGACAGCCTCTAAGCAATTATCAACAGCAATGACACGGTGTGGCCCTGCCAGCACAGAGTCACATTTCACTTCTGCTACACAGAAGAAAAAGGTTTCAACAGCCCCTGCACACATCCTTTGGGACTGTCGAAGTCTGACCAACATCAAGCACCTGAAATGCTTTCTTTTTTCAGTTCATCTTCTTTGTCAACTATATTTTGAAGTAAGATCTGTCCAATGTCCCAGGAGAAAAATTTGGGATCTGGGACAGGGCTCACAGATGTAGCTGTAAAATGTATTAGGCAGTCATCCAGATACTCCTAAGTTTGGCAAAATTTGCTTGGTTTTGGGTTTTTTTTTTTTTGTTGTTGTTGTTTTTTTGTTTTTGGTGTGTTTTTGTTTGTTTGTTCTGTTTTGTTTTGTTTGTTTTGTTTTGTTTGAGAAGTCAATACAAAACCAGTTAATTTCTATAAAGGTGTTAATGCATAATGTAATTTCCTATAAATGTGTATGTAAACCAGTTATTGATAGGTCCACAGCTTTGAAAGCAATAAATAGCCAAACACAACTGTGTGTAATTGAAGATTTCAGGGTTTCACTTTCTGATACTACAGTAAGTTGGAATACACATTTAAGTTTTAAAAGTTAAAAAATTTTGAGTGCCTGAATGTGTTCAATGACAGCAGCACTCACACTTCAAACAACAGAGAGAAGATCATTGCCCTGTACAATTTAGAGACTTCATTCAGTTATTTAGCTTTAAAGATCAATAACTTTGAGACTTTATTCAGTTACGTAGCAGAGGGGTCAAAATTAATTGTCTCCATCAGGGGTCTGTGGCTGGTTTGTATTTCAGCAAATGCCAGCTCCTTTCCCACTAAAAGCACCACCAGAAATGAAGAGTGATATACCTGGCAGTGCAATAGAGTGTACAGGAATGATTTCTTTTACTTAAGACACCTCTGGCCCTCATGGATTTGGCCTGATTTTTCTTTGGGATTCATGATGAGCCAAATTCAACCATAGCTATGAGCATTTGTTTACCTTCTACTTGAATCAAAGGAGCTTTTGAACACAAATTTGAGCTCTAGGACAAGTTCATAGGTATTTATGTTTCTTTCAAGCTTAGGATCTGCCCTTAAACAAAACATAACTGCCTTCAGAAGAAGCTTTGCTTACAAAAAGCAAAATAGCAAAATGCAGCTTTTTGTTATTTACATTTTTTTCTTATGCTCATCCCTTCCTTACAATGAAGGTGCACAATCAAGGACGCCTTGCACATTTCATTTCAACTTCAAGGCATTCTGACAAAAGAAAGCATTCAAATTCACAGCTGGATACAGCTCCAGTGAAATCAATAGGCTGTCACAGCTTACTCCTACAATGAATCTGATCCTAAAACTGCACGGCGAGGACAAGGAAAAGTGACACAAACAGTGGTGGAGAAAGCCTTGCATGATAATAATTAAAAATTACTTGCAAGAGAAATGTCTAGGTTGGGATTACCAGTAAATCCAGACTTTATTGGAACAAACTATAAAACTTACTTGTCCAGAAGATGAACTTTCTCTGGTAAGTGTAAGTTGTCAGAGGATGAGATGCGTTCCACACCCATTATAATTGGAACTGGTGGTCTTGTAGTGACTTGAGAACAGAATTGAGTCCAAAGGAGGCATCTCTCTCAAGTTTCAGTGGACTCCAGAGCAGGGAATGAAATAAAGAGCCTGTTTCCTCACACACAATAGGAGGAACAAGAGCCGTGTGAGCTGGGCCACAGCTCCTTCTTCCACCCTCTTTCCCTCTGCAGATCTAGACTGGTTTAGTTCATTCCACAGGATCCAGCAAACACAGAGTGCCTGACAGATGACTTCTCCCCAAGAAGTGGAGAAAATATGTCCCAAACCCTAAACAGGAATTTTGACCTAAAGTTCCAAGACTGTGGACACAACCTGTAGTTGATTTTAATTGAATGTCACCTGCTGCCACACAACTATCGTTGTGCATGCAAGACACTGAGTTCTTCTGCAGTCTGCACCCTGGCCTTGGTCTCCCCTGGGTTATGAGAAAACAACAGAGCACAGGATACCAAAAGAAGCTGTGTGGCTGGCACAGCAACAAGAGAGACAAAACTGATTTCTTGACATGAGATCTAATTTGCTAATAAAAGGATAGAACTGAGATGCCTCTAGCTAATAGCAGAGACCAAATGAGAGGAGGTCACAATTTCTGTGGTTGTGCTGGATACTATCTCCTATGTTCAGCACTTTCAGATATGCAGTTTAGAGTAGGAGGCTAGAGTTGAGGACTAGCTCCTTCACAACAGAATTATACCAGGAAGTGTTTTCTGTTGTTCTCTTGAAGTCTGTGCACATTAAAGTACTCTAAAAATGTTTTAAACCACCACCTTTTAGTTGAGAAAGCTTGCTATTTTATTAAGCAGCACAGATGCTTTAAATGTTGATATTGAGTTCCAGGGTTTTGGGGAAGAAAAATGCATATACCAGACACAAGCTCATTACTCTAATTAGTCGGTTTCATGAAGAGATACTATTAATTTTCCAGTAAATCTGCAGCAAACTTCACTGCAAGTACAAAGAGAAGAGTTAACTGGGGAAACAGCAATCAGACATGGCATTTCCAGAGAGGTGCCAGTGTGGCTCCAGGAGGGCCTGCTGGGCAAAGCTGAGCAATCTGCATCTGCTCTGTGCAACCACCCAGCTCCAACTGCTCCTGCAGACAATGCTCTCGGTTCCAGGGAGAAATCTGAGAGCCCAGGGCAATCTAGGGACCAAAATCTTGGCAAAGGCCTGATGCTTAAAATTCTTCTGATTTTAGGCAACAGGCTGCTCCAAAGCTTATTCAGGTACGATGAGGCACTTGTTTTTTCCCCTGTATAAAGGGTTTTGAGTGCTGACAAAACAAGAGTGATCCAGGTGATGGTGCTATCATCCAATCTTTTCCATACTGTTTTATAGTCATTAGTCACAAAAACACTCTTGAATATTGACATTCTTATGCACTGGATCACAGCGTAGTTCTAGTGATGCTTACAAGGTTAACCAAATCAGACTCCAAAGGAAAGTTTTCAAGACCTTGTTTTCTCTATTACAAATGTAATCCAAAATCAGAAATTTGGTTTCTCTCCAAGCTGAGTGACAGTCAGAGAGTACAACATATTTCCTCCTCTCTCTGATATGTGCCAATCAACTGCACCCTGCTCCTGCCATTCGATTATCACAGTGTAGAAAGCAAATGTTAGCACAGGGAATTCTATGAGCTCTCCAGCCTTTGAGTTGCTTTCCATCCTTTGTCTCCCCTGCCCAGCTGAGAAGGGGGAGTGATAGAAAGGATTGGTGGCATCCAGTCAAAGTTAACTCACCACTCAGTCAATTATAACTTAGCAAAGGGAGATGTGGAAAAAAAAAAAGCAAAAAAAAAGCAGATATGGCACAGCCAAGTGGAAAACAATAGGACAAGAGTTAAGACTTAATAGTCACCCAGTGAAAAAGCAGCACTGTGCAGCATTTTGCATAGGTAGAAAAGCCCTTCTGCCTCCTACTCTGAAAAAATTCACCGAAATGAATAAACAAACAAACCCACTGCAGTGGCAGATACACTGGCACTGGGGACTGTGCAGGTTTGGCTGCTTAGAAACCATGAACAGCTAGGATCCATTTCTTAGAGCCTAAGAACTCAAATGAACAGTTCTGCCTGCATCATAAATATGGGCAGTAACCCATGTTTCAGACAATAACCATGTTTCAGACAAACACACACATGATGATTCTGCTGTTGCCTCCTCAGATGCTTGTACCAGCCCAGGGAAATTCAGATACCAGACAGAGGGAAATTCACAGACCTTTTAATACTACTCAGCTCTGTTTACAGCATCAACAGATATATTTTAATCAACTTGTTGACAAAAGGACTGCCCAAGAAGGAGATGCAGCAGCAGCTCTGTGCCTCAGTAACTAGACTACAGCAGGAATATGGTAGGTTGTAGCATAACCTGATACTGCTGAAGTCATTCGCTAGTCTTCCTTTGACTCCAGAAAAACAGGATGGAGCTCTAAAACACTTCTGTAAAGTCAACTGGCATTTTTCTGGACTCTAAAACGCTTTCTGGTTGAAGTATTTGTGCATCAGGTCTAAGCTTGTCTTTCTCACAGACCCTTCAGAAGCAACACGTGGTCTGTGGTCTAAGAAGTCAAAGTTACTGATACAGAGCAAACAGATTTCAAGTTTCATCATATACCAAGCCTGATTCTCTTCTCACTTACATTGCCTTTATACCTGCAAAATATCAGTGCATGAATCAAGAATAACTTACCTGCATTGAATAGCTCCTGATTCATGTGTTACTTGGAATTCACAGCAGTTCATAAAAAGTCATAAATCAGATCCACTGCTCATATTTTTAAGTACATTCCTACTCATGTGAGAGCAAGATCCTCAGTTATCATAAATCAGAACAGCTCTGCTTGCTTTCCTTTCTTAAGAAGAATTACAGCATTTATAGCCATGAAGAGATTTGGCTTTCATTTCAGTAATTTAATTGATAAGAGTTTCCCAAGTGTCTGTTTGCATAGCTCCTGCAGCCAAGCCATGTTTCACTATAGCTATAAGATGGATGAATCTTGTAAATGTTGTATTTCTGGTCAGCCTAGATAGAAATGTAGAAGACCTCTCTGCCACTTCCTTCCCCCTCACACTTTTCCCCTGCTCCAGTGTGTGTCCTTCCCACTGGCTAGAGTCCTTCACAGGCAGCTCCTGCACAGGCTCCTCTCCAAGGGCCACAGCTCCTGCCAGGAATCTTCTCCAGTACAGAGCACCTTCCTTCAGGCCTCTGCCCAGGCTGCAGCTTCCTTCTGGCCATGGCTACCTGGAGGTCAGCAAAATGTGGGTGCAGAGTGGTGTCTGCCCCAACACAATGCTCATCGTGGCTGCAGTGAAATTCCTGCTTCCCTACAGGTCTGCAAGGGAATTGCTGCTTCCACCCCCAGGGCACCACCACCTCCTCCTCCTCCCTGACTTTGGGATCTGCAGGGTGGTTTCTCACACTGCTTTCTTTCCCCTCACTCCTTTCTCTCTCTCAGCACAGCTGTGCACACCTACACGTATCACAGACACACAGGGCAAGTTACCCTGAAATCCAAATGCTAGGTGGAGCAGGAGTTTCCTGCAAAATGATTCACACCTCCCAGCTCTTTCTGGAGCTGCGTATTGGAAGCAGGCAGCACCTTTGCCAGTGTTCAGAAGAAAAATTCATCCAGCCAGAGGAAAAAAATTCTGATGTGTAAGTCAGACTATCCACAATATAAATGGTGTCTCCTTCCTGCCTTCGTTTTTGCACCTCACTAACTCCAATTACGAAATCCTAACTTGATGGATTCTCAGTCTGCAGTTGCTACTTTTCCCTGTTTCCATGGCTTTCCATGGAAAAGGCTCGATCTATAAATATCAACTACTTACAGCCAGCCTTTGCCTTACTCAGAGGATGACCAAAGAAGTTTCCTCCTCACTTCATGCAGTGCAGGGAAAACAACAGTAGGACATGCTTTATGGAACACACAGAATGGAAGCAAATAAACATGACAGCACTCTCTAGAAAGAATCAACAATCCTACAGATAACACATCCTCTCTCACATGCCACCTGTCCCTGTGTGACAGTTTTCTGGACTCCAGCACATGCCATTTGTTTGGACAAACCACCTCTAAGAGACTTGCCCAGTAATGCAGCAGACTGAAATAACCTACAGAAGGTGCATTTTATTTTAGAGAAGAAGAGAATTTTGTATATAGTGACTAAGTAATTCTGTCATCCCAAAGACAGAAACACAAGTGAAAGCCAGCCTACAACACATCACATGAGGAGGTTCAGTAGCACACAGGCTGCCTCCTGGTCTGCCCTGCTGCCTCTGGCACCTCTTCCTGAGTGTGCAGCAGGTCGTTCTGATTATCAGGAGATGCTCTAAGCTGGGCTGCAGGGGCAGACTACTGGCCTACAAATGTCCTGAGCTATAAAATGTCTCTGTTTCAGGTACTACAGTGGAAAGATGAAAGAAGCCCGGTCAAGCAGAACTGTGGATTAAACTACACATAAACCAGATTCTTCTTCATTGGGGGCAGTTAGGGATGACCTCCTGGTCATTCTAAAGGACTACATAAATCACTGCAGTCCAACATAAAAAAAAAAAACAAAACAAAAAAAACCCAAAAAAACAAACAAACAAAAAAAACCCAAAACAAACAAACAAACAAAAAAAAACAAAAAAAACCACCACAAGGCCTTATTCTATGCCTGTCCCTAAGCTCTGGTGTATTTTTTTAATAGATTGAGGGAGATTACTTGAAAACTATACTGTAGCCACTTTCTGGGAAAAAATGCAGTGTCTTGCAGGATCCAGACACATTTGCCATGCAGCAGCAACCAAATGATAATTTTGTATTTGCTTTCAAACATTCATGAACAAATTCAGTATTTCAGTAGTTCTTGATACAGAGTAATGCCCTACAGGGCACATTAAAACTTTGTTTCCCACAAATATTTGTGTATGTAGCCTACCTTCAACATTGAATTCAGTGATGGTTCTCATTTAGAGACAATAACTTGAGCAGAAGTGTGTATGATCACAGAAATAGCAACATAGTTATTGCCAGAAAAAAAAAGATAGTTTGGAAATTACTTTTTTATTGCAAAGACTTTATGTAAATTTCTGTAGATTACTCAGTAAAACAGTGACCAAATGATCCACACTTGCATGGTTAAAACCTAAATGTTTACAACTTGAATTGACCCATGCCATATTTTTGTTTATATTCCTTTTTCATCCTGTTTAGAGTACACAGGCTTATACAGATCTTTAATACTAAAAACAAATCAGAACTATTTTAGCCTCTAATCTCACTGGTATTTACTGAGGAGGGAACAAGGAACGTATCTGAAAGGGTCTGGCTGCTCAGAGAGGCCAACCCCTCAGCATGTGTGGCTGGAGCAGAGTGGTTAAAAAACTGAAACTGGACACCCATTGTGGGTCTTTCTTTGTGAGTTTAAATCCTACCAGCTATGGAGTGGTAGCAATCCCAGCTACTGAAAGTCTCCTGCAGCATTTGCAGGATTATCTGTTTCTGTAGGGTTAGAACTGCCTTTGGGGGGATTGGGGGTCAGAATAAGGTGCAGAGGAAAACAAGAGTGGTACCTGGGAAAAATTATGGGGTTTTTTTCTTGTGAAAAAACAGGGCGGTCCACCCAGTGGAGCTTGAAATCTAAACATTTTCCTTAGTTCTTGTTTTGTTCCAACTGGCTCATTTTTTATGAGTCCTTAGAGCTCTCCCATATTTTGTGGGTGCCTCTCCTCCAAAGCTGAAAGGAAGCAGATGTAAGGCCTGCAAGGGCTGCAGTCTTAACACACTGTAACACCAGCTGCGAGGATTAAATTGTCATCTTATGTTCAGTGCTGGCAAAAGCTGAGTGTGTGACAGAGATGGTGACAGTGGATTTAATGTCTGGGTGGCAGCTACTTTGAATATCACTCGTACCACACACATCAAGCCAGTCGGCACATTAGTGCCTGTGACTGGGATCAGTCTGAGCAGTCATTGCATTGCCTTTCTTTCTTCATCTTGTGTGCTGTCACACATTGCAGCACTCCCTCCTACAAAACAGCATTCCTCCCAAGAGCAGGTTGGAGTTAATACACGCCATGTGGCAGCGAGGATCTGTCTCCCCTTCTTGCTCAAGGACAGGGTTCTACCTTCACAGACAATATTTCACAGGTGAGACTCAGCCCGTGTGTGAAGCAGGCTGTCCCCAGGCAGAGACCTCTGGCCAAGTGCAGGGCTGGGGCAGAGGAGCTCAGACAAGGACCTGGCAGGAGACCTCCGACCCGGGGCAGCACCTGAGGATGTGCCTTGCTCCTGGCACAGCCTGTTATCTGACATCACCATCCACGGCGGCTCAAGTTAATGTCAGCCTGTAAATTACAGCAGCTGAGGAACCAGCACACATTTGCTTCTACCGCCTCTCCTCCATGGTGGCCACTCCTGGCAGAGAGGCAGCGTGGACAGCTGGAGGTGGCAGTTTCTCAAACTACTCTAGCTTGCTCTGCCAGGGCTTATCATCTGTGCACTGAGAGAACTCCAGCAAAAGTTGCCGTGTGGCTTTACAATTTTGCTCTCGTGGATGAAGCGGCAAAATCCAGAAAAATTATGCTGGCACACTATAGCTCACCAAAATAACCTAATGTTCCTGCTTTAGCTCTTCACCTTTTTTAAAACCAATTTATGGTAAGGAGTCCTGAGCTGATAATAGTTATTCTGACATGTTGGGGTTCTAAAGCACAAAGACTTGCCCTGCATTTTTGTAATTTTTTTCTCATTCATTTTTGAAGACCACAGAGCTCAGATGCTGTCAAAAAGACATTGTATATTACATGCATCCAAGTGTGATTCAAGCCTGAGAGCTGTAAGGAGGAGTTGTTCCAGTCTGCCTGTAGAATTTGCCATCACTCTCCCATCTTTAAGAGGGTTGATTTTAAGGCTGATAGACCAGAGCACAGCGGCATCAGTTTTCTTGATTTCCTTGCTGCTCTCTGAAGCTAAACCAGCAGTTTGTACTGGAGTATGACTTGGCACTCGGGGTCTAAACCTCATTAAGCTGAAATCTGGGTATGTTCTATTTTTAAAAAATGCTCATTTGCTGATTCTCTCTCCATTGCCAGAACGAAGCTGATTATTGGGTGCATTTCTGTTCTGCGTGACACACACTATGTCAGGTAGCAGAAAATACTCATCTGCACAAGTTTTATGTTTCAAACACTAGAGGACACCAGTCTGCAGATTCTGCAGGAAAGAAATCAAATTGATTATGTAGTGAGGTTAAACATCATCATTTCTGTACTGTGCCCTTCCCACAGGTATGCTCACTGGGTTTGAAGCTCAGGAAATTGGAATGTTGAGGGGAGAAAAAAAGAAACTCTCTTGGTTTTCTGGTATTTTGTTCTTCATTTGCAGTGCTTTGGTACCAATGAAGCATTCTCTCCACGGAAAATTTGGGCCAAGGGGTGTCTGTGTTTGTGCAGTCTTGGTAACATCAGGCTGAGTCCTGAAAGTTCACTGTTGAAAAGAGGAAGGAGCTTAACTACCTCTGGATTTTTATAGAAAAACTCAAAGACTTTCAAGTACCAGAGATCCAAAGGTAGAATTTCAGCACAGGTAATATGGCCTGGCAGCTGGTGGCCCTCTGCACAGGCAGTGGCATATGGATGGACCTGGCTGTTAGAAATGTGCTTGTGGGAAATTCCTGGCTTTTGGGCACTGGCTGCAGCAAAGGGAAGCAGCTCTGGGAATCAGGGCAGGATTCCCTGGTGCCTTCAGAAATGTTAGGTTGTATTGCTCATACATCCTTAGGATTAAGCAATTTAAGTAGATTCTTTGTGCTAATGAAATTTTCTTCTGACTCTAATCTGCAGGAGCTGTTGGGGAATTTTGTCTTCCTCTGTAGCAAGAGGGAATTCTCCTTCTCCCGTGTTCCTGCAGTTTGTTGTAGTTTGTCTGCAAAGACCACCTGGCTCGAGTGGGAGGTCTAGAAAATGAGCAGCCACAATGCACAGAACACATCTTTTATTCAGTAAGCAAGCAAGCACAGAAGTATAATGTGTAGTGCTTAATATTCATACAGTACTAAAAATATAAAAATAGAAATAAAATTTCACTGAAAGCATTTTCACTCACAAATATACAAGGAAAAGTGCTGTCAAGCCACATCATGCTACACCACTTGCCAGTGCTGAACTGACAGTTTCCCAACAGAACTGAAACACTAAAAACTAGTCCTTCCTCACAGTTTTTGGTGAGCCTGAACATTTGACTAGCAAAAATGGGCCTCCTGCAGCTGAGAACCGAAAAAGCATAAATTTCATTACATAATGGCACAATAAAATAATTTGGGAGAGTTCTGTAGTGATAGTAGCCTGCTTCAGGCTGTTTGTGTAGAGACTAAAAAAAGATAAAAGAAATAAACTCGAATCCTGATTATAATCCAGATCAGTCATGGCTAACAATTCCTGGAACTTATTGTGCATGGATATTTGTGCAATACTCCCACCTGCTGGCATATCCATCAACTCTCTTCCTTGGATGCTGCAGTTCCCTTTGCCTGCTTTACACTGCTTTACACTCTTCCCCTTAGGTCTGGTGGAGTCCAGCAGAACAACCCATGAACAGTGCTAAGTGCCCTCACCTTTTGGTGGGACTGGAACTTATCCAGCACCTTAACTTCTGTGGCTGCCCCTAAAAGGAGAAATTCACACAGCAGAGTGACATGTGTTGGAAACTGACTCTTAAGGGAAGTCTCTGAACCAGATTCCTGGCTTTTAAACCCCATTTTGAGGCACTGACCTAGAGCTGAGGGCTTAAGAATCTTCTATCTGCTGTCCCTGGGCATGAAGGTGAACTGCCTCCATCAGAAGCCAGCTCTGAGCTGTCTCCATAAAGGCATGGGTGGGATTTGGGGCCAGGCAATCACAGCTGTAAATCAGAACAAGCCCTGTCTCACAGAGTGTGCCAGTGCACAGAACCTACTCAAATCACACAGATAAGGGTGTGCAGAACCTAATGTGAACCCCACTTGGATCAGTTCCTATTTTGGAATGGGATTTATTTATCCTTGGTTATACCTGCTATAAAAATAAATGTGACGATTACCCCTGAGATCATTCTAGCATACTGTTTTGGCCTGTTACTTGTTTCCCTCAGAAATAAATTTTTATTTGGTTTACGGATGTTTATTTAGGGTCTAGTGACAAGCTTTTATAAAACACATTAAATAATCAATGTGGGGCTGAAAAGGTGTACATTCTAGTTGCATATATGATACATACCTTATACGTATATAATACATTCCATAACAGCTGAATGTTCTAGTATTTTCTGAGAAGTTCTTGCACGTGGACAAAGAACTTAAATACTAGAAGATAAACAGCTGTTCAGGATCAAAGATAATTGCATCTGATATGGTTTACTTAGATTGTTTTTCTTTCTTTAAACCTTATTACACATAATAGCTACAGTAGTTTGTCCAGCAGGTAATAAATGAATGCATAAAGCACTTCTAGCTAATCTGGATATCATATGCATGCATTTTTTATAAATAAAAATCAAATGTGAGGTCACATTTTCCCATCTTCTGTTTATAAACTAAATCAAATTTTTCATTCATTGAAACAGTGAAGATGTCTTTCCATAGCCCAACTCGTCCTGAAACACAGAGAAAGAACACAAGTCAGAGAGTAGATGCTAAGAGGACACCAAATACCCACAGTCTAATTGTGCAGGGCACCAAGTATCAGCTGCAAGATTCTGACCGGTCTGGGCATTCTCTGATAGCTTAATGAGCCCTAAGGCTGTTCATTGTTTCACCCAATTACTTTGGCACTGACCATGAAAGCCTTCAAATAAAACCATACACGTCTTCAGCTGCACCAGTCCAGTGTTACACAGGAAGAATTCAGATTTGTCTGAGACTTTACTCTGGCCTTAGCCAGAAATAAACACAGATTTTGGGTTGGGTGTTCACTTCAGTGTGGGTTTCTGCTTTCAGTGCAAGCTATGGCTGTTTAATAATTCCAACAGCTAACAACACATTTCAAAATCACTGTGCCTCCAGCACCCACTGCTTAGAGAACCATCCAAAAGGTACAGGGAATGTGGGGTATAAAACTGACTATTGGAGTGTAATATTTTCATTGCTATTTTCTATTATTTTGTGTCTAGAGCTAAGTCCAACAGATGAATTTCCATTTCTCAACATGGAGAGATTTGTTTGTTAAATACAAGTTTCTGTCTATGAAAGAGAACAAGTGCCACACACTCAAGTTATGCCACTGACATTTTAATTTTGAACACGAGGAATGGGAAGCGTTTGGGGGATGCAATATGGACACTGAACACCTTCCTCATATGAATTAGTCTATAGAACCCAACCAGTAACATAACCTGGTGACCCTGCTGAACCTACCAGCCAAAGGTAACAGCCCCCTTAACAACTGTTTCAATGTAGCCTAAAGTATATTTTACTCTAAGTCACCCAGGGTTACTTGTGGCTGAATAAGCCCGAAGGAATAACCAGACTGAGAGGCTCAATTTGTTTCTCATTTATGCTGGAGATAAAGACAAAATCCAGACTTGTTCAACTGGAATAAATGAAAGGAGAATTGGGACTGAGCTACTAGAGTTTAATCATAAGCAAGAACAAAGCTACATGCAGAGAGCTTAATTATGCATTTGAAGCATAAGAAGAATACCCATTTAATTCAATTACCCTTGCTTTTATGCAGCAACTTTATAGTTGAGACCAAAGACAAAACTGTCTGAAACATCTACATATTACTTATTAACATGATGGATGTTAGCATGTTAGCATGTGTGGCAAAGGCCATTTTATGAAATCATGGCTTTTCTATAACTCCTGAACGTATGAAAGTGTCCTGGTTTCTTTTCAGGATCCAAAGACCAGAACAATTTGACACTAAAAATGCATTTATTGTCTTTCACCAAATTTCTCATGTATTAAAAAAAAATTAAGGAAATGTTTACAATCATAAGCATCTGATACTAACTTAAATTTTGTTCTGGCAAGTATAATTGCAAAAACTACAGCGTGAAACACAAAATCCTGTATTTCCCATTCAATAATGATAATAAAATATTTTCTTCCTCTGCTTGGTAAAGAAAATCTTTTTATTTCTGAGTCTCCCTAAAAACATGTATGGACAAATGACAAGTTTTACAAATGACATACATACACAGTGGATTATTTGTAACATTTTTTTTCTTTTTTACCATATGAATTGATAGCTTGTCAAAAAGTCACCCACCTGGTTTATGATTTGAATCATGCAACTGCGTATATTATGATGTGATAAGAGTCAAATACAAGTAACATATCTAATCATTGTTCTGCTTTCACAGCAGTTCAGGGTTATCTTCAGAGTAAAGATCAATGTGCTAAAAGAAAAAAAAAATGAAGAACTAAAATAAAGCAAAATAATAAAGTAAATGTAACTAATGACAAATTAAAATATTTGAAACAAATTACAATCAGCTGTCATGTCATTGCCACCGTTCTTTGTCACAGAAACAAACAGAGAAGGAACAAAGCACTGCTAATGAAGCCACATTCTGGCGTAACAAAATATTGTAAAAGCCAAAGACAGGAAAGAAAAGAAATTCAAAATAAGGATATTTATACTAAAAAGCACACAGTGAACAAATGACAAAGTATCACATTACGTGCTGTACTCCCTTCTCTATTACAACATGAAGGCTTCTTTCTGAAACAGTTGTAGACAGTAGAAATAAGAGGCTACCTGTGGGCCAACAAGGAGAACAAAATCTTGCTGTTTGTAAAACCTTGCACCCACATGAACACCTCATCCAAGGACCTTGGGATGTCCCAACAAAATGTGTGATAATTGAATAAATAACCACCTAACACAGAATAAGAAGTCAAGAGGGACTGGTAATACTTGGCATTTTCATCAGAGATTTGAAAATAATTATAAAAATTGCAGCTGGTATAATTTGCAGATCACATGAAGGCTAGCTGGAAGTGGTAGTATGGAAAGAGCTCCTACACACAGAAATCTAAGACCAAAGTATTCCTGTCATAATCCCTGAGTAAGGGACAATAACCTGCAAATCAATTCCTCTGTTAAACTTTGTGGTCATGATAAACACGTGCTTCATGTGTGATGCTGCTATGGGTGGAAAACAAGGGAAAGTCGCAAACAGAACTGGATTAAATTAGTGTATGAAGTGAGTTTATGTTTAGGTAAGGCAAATGTAGGGATAACATAGCAACTGACCATCTTGAGCTGGTTCCCTCATTTTTAAAAGTGATGTAGAGCAGCCCAGAGAAAATAATTTGAGGGAGCCTAAGTTCACTCTTATGCTTCTCAAAGGCAACTGAAAGGACTTGATTTCTTATCAAAGGACAGATGTATCAACAGATCACATGGCACCTTCAGGTTCCTAGAGAAAGAATCTCACCAGAATAAACATCTGAAAGATAAACACATTTTAAACAGCTGAGGTAGGAAATGAAAATAAAAAGCTTATACGAGAAGCTGTGGTTTCTTGGAATTTTATGCCTTCCACATGAGAATTATCTGCTCTTCTAGAAAACCTGACCTACTTAAACCCCAGGGCTCAGGCCAGGATAAACTGTATGAGATGGTGTGGGCTTTGGCATGCCAAAGGTCAGAAAGAGCAGTGCAGAGTCCTCAGCACAAAGAGCAGAATCCATCGAAGCAAGACAAAGACTCTCTGGTGGAGTGGGCTGAAATTGCACTGTTAATCTTGGATTCTTCCATCCTTTCAGTCACTTCTACCTGACCTGATTTCAAAACAACCCAGGCCCCAAACTGCACCAACAGTCAGCTCCCTCCCATCCTGTAAATGGCAATATCTTGCCAACATCTAACACACCCTGGGAGTTACTAAGCTGCTTCTTGCAACTTCTCCAAAGAAGAGTTTTGCTGTGGGTTTTAAACATACCCCTGCCAACAGGAAGAGCCTCTGCATTACAGCATTGATCAATGAGTTGATGGCAGTGTTCCACCATGGTTTCCAGCTGTGCTTTGTCATAAGAAACTCCTAAGAACCTCACCAGCTGCTCAACCATTGTTGCTAGGTCCTGTAAGAAAGCATTTAAAACCCAGATTATTTCATAATATTTAAAATCACATTTTTAATGAGTTTAAATCTTTCAGAGTAAGTTATATCCCGGTGAGTGCGAAAAATACAAGTGCAAAAGTTGTAGAAGCACCACTGCCTGGAAGTTTTGCCACCTTCCAACTTCCTGAAAAGAAACACATTCCGAGTATTTAGAGTAAGACAGGTTGGCAGAAAGCATGGCCATGTAAACTTCATATGTTGGAACAGGGAAGAAGTGAAAAGTAATTGTGATGCTTCCCACTTCAGAGAACACCCCACCCTTAACTGATCCTTTTGGAATACCAGTGCATTTCAGGGGATTTAAAAGTTTCTTTGATTTTGACCTTAATGAAATACATGACTAAAAATGTTAGGAGAGCCCTTCTTCCTTTGTCAGCTTCTGGGACTGCATTCATGTAGGAAGGATCAGGGGAGGTGGCCTCTGAGAAAATTCATCCATGAATTTACGTCTCCAGAATTCCAGAGTTCCTCAGTATGAGTTGCAGGGACAAAATAATGATATTTCTCAGGAACCAGAAGGATGCTGTGATGCCCCCAGCTGGTGAGCACAGCTAAGAATACATCAATTATTCAATTACCCAACACTGTGGGATTGAAATAATTTTGACTAAACTTTACTTACTCTGATTGTATCACACCTTCTTTTAAAATCCCACTCCATCAGAAGGCTCAGTAAAGCTAGAATTATAATTTACCCAGATTTATTGAGTCTTGTCCTGATTTTTTCTTTTTACAGGTTTAGAAACAGGAGCTGGGTTTTTCCTACATTTGCATTAGTTTTCCAGTCAAATAAACATTCTGAAATATTTTCATTAGCTCTCAAGAAGACATTACTGCAATAAGAAACTTGTAGTATTTTCACTAGATTTCTGATTTAAGTGGATTTATTAGCCAGCATACTGTAAGGACTCAATAATTATATCCACCTTATGCTACATGATCATACTCTCATTGTTTTCAGATTTCTTTCACAGAAAGCAGTAAGAACAATAAAATAATCACAATAAATGCCAAACACATTGGGCAAAATAGTGATTATATATTTTTTCCCTTATTGATACAGCACATACAGCAAGAGGTTTCTTTTAAATGAATGCCCAGGGTGAGTGCAGCAAGTACTGAACTGTTTCACATCACTGCCTTCTCTGCAAGTAGTTCAGTGTCTATAGATGCAGGCAGACTGCCCAGTAAATTAATATGGATATGAAAATGCCTAAAATCCATAGAAGCTACTGACTTTTTAAAGCCAGTGCTTTAAAAATGGTATCAGGCATTAAGGAGCCCAAATACAGACATAAGAATGCAATTTTGTGCTTTATGTATTTTAAAAGGTAGGATGCTAAATGTGATTAAAATACCATTTTGATACATCTAACCTACCTTATGCATATCTTCATACTTGAGAAAAAGTACATTGGCATCCATGTGGTGTTCCCAAAACTCTTGCACATGTTCAAACCACGAACCATATCCTACTGCAAAAACATTACAATTGGCATAAGGAAAATGAACACTTTGGTTATTAAGCCATTTTCAAAAAGGAAAAAAAAATAAAAGAAAAATTAAATAATTGCAGTGGTTCATAGCCCCAGGACAGCAGTGTCTCATTTTGACCCATGTAATGGGAGACCCAACTCTCCCCACAAAGCTTTTCCCATATGTTTTCCAGTTCTCTGATTAAGTCCACATTTTCACTCATTTCAGTTAATTTATGTCTCTCTATCAGAGGTTCAGCCACTGGTACCTGGTACTTACAGTCTCAAGAATCTCTTTTGTTGCCAATATTAGAAGATAACCCCACAAGAAATGCATTCTGCATTTTTTTCTGTTACCAGTGACTAATTCCCACAAGTACTTCACATAATCAAAGTAGGAGTTAAGCAAATAAAGAGTTTTTCAACTCTTTCCCAATATTTTTGGCCAATTTTACCTTTTCAGCAAAGCAACTATAGAAAAATTAAAAAACCAACTTCTTAGGTTTGTATTTTGAAGCCACCATTTTTTCTTTGAAAAAGAATTGTTTCATTCCTGGTAACTGCAACACTGATGTATTACCTTCATGCATCCATTTCATATGGAATGGGAATAACAAAAATGGAATCTTAGTGCTTTTATAAAAATTGAAAATTGGCCAGTTGAATAAAATTGTTTTCCTATGAAACGGATCTCTTTTTCCATTGAACATGTTCCATTTACCAGGATTCTGCTGAGATGTAGACATCCAGCTGAATGCTAAATTTGCTGTGCATTACAAACATCCCATTGGTACATTTATGGCCACAGAAGATGCTGTGATGTTTTATTGGCTCTGGGAGGTTGTGACAAAGTCAGGTGGCTGCTACAAGATAAGAGACAAATAACACTTGGGATACTTACATGGGGGAAAAGAGTGCCCAACCTTTCTATCTTAGCAGACCTTCTTATGTGTCTTTCTTATGTCTCTGGTCTAGAAGTTCCTGATCAGGGGCTACAGGCAAACATTCCATTCTCAGGGAATGCAAATGGAAAACTGAAGCTGGACTGGAATGGTAGGAGAGCATTAATCCTGCTCAAGCTTGCAGGATAAAGAGCAGCAAAGGTTTTCTAAGGCCTGTTAAATAACCTTCATTGGTAGGCTTTACTTTTTTCTTCCCTTTGGGATTACACAGCTCCTTCAGCATCAGCTCCCCTAAATTCCAGGTTTGCTGCTCTGGATCTAGAGGAGATCCTGCTCTCAGAGCTCAGTTGTGAATTCTTAGTGTCACATTAAGGTATCAGAGGAGATATTGCAGAGAAATAAAAGGCAGCAGGAATTTTTTTTCTCCTCCATAGCTAGAGAATGTGGCAATCCCTTGGCTACTGCATTCTACTCACAGAGCTGCATTTTTCAGGCAGCAGCAGCCTGCAGCTGCCTTCTCATGGGGTGTCACTCAAGCTCACTGGTGCACTCCAGATCAGGTCCATGCAAACTAGAGAATTTTGTATTAACTTGCAAGGTATGAACTTTGAGGTTTTGACGGAAATTTAAATATTAAAGGAATTACCAGAAAAATAACCCCAAACCTGAGGACCAGAAACACTCCTGAGAAGTAGCTGATAGTGAGGAACAACTGAAATCAAATTATGCTGGGAGTATTCACCACTTCTTAGGAGGTACCTGACAGCCTGCAAACTGAATTTTAGAAGAGTAGACTAGAGTTTTGCTCCAGCTCAAGTGGAAAACTGCTGAACCCAGGGGGTCAAGTACTGTAAGACAAATATTTTCATAAATTCTCATAGTCTGCACGGACAAATCTCAATCCCCACAGCGCTATCCGTAGCAACCTCCTTGCTTGTATATGCAAAACAAATGCACCTTTATCCAGTTCACTTCTGTACTTGCAGAAGGAATGCAGAGATGAAAATAAATGTGTGCAGAGAGAACAGCTCCTTACACTTGTCATTCATAAACCTTCTGCAGAACTCCTGAAACGTTCCTCTGTAGCTCATGGTCCGTAGGGAGCGGTGGAACTGGTAATAAGACACCACCAGGTCTTTGGGGTTGCGAGCCATATATATTACCTGTGATGGGGGGAAAATCATCTTATTGAAAGCTTTTTCCTCATCCCAAAGCACTCACACAAGTGCTGCCAGCAGAGTAAAAACAAACACAAGCTCATTTTCACCTTTGAGTTGCCGTTGTGGAGGTCCGAAGGCAAAAAGCGATAGGGCAGGTGGCTTTTGATGAGGCGAGGGGACGTCAGTTCCTAAATTAAAGCAGAGAGAATCGTTTCCTATGGAGCACTGCTTCAGGGCACATCCTGAGCTCTCCTGAACTGTCACACTTGAGGCCCTCTACTACAGCGACTTTCATTCACAAATTCACTTCCTAAAATTGACAGGAGCTTGGGATTCAAAATCAGGTCAGGGAGTTACATCTGGTTTTTAAATTTCAAAAGGCTGGATAACGTGTTGGTGGTTTTGACATTTTGGGGTTTTATCCCCTTTTGTTTTCAAAGTACTTCCATTTGCAGGACCTTCTCAGAAAGATAACATAACAGTTGAAGATCCTTAATTTCAAACTCACTTTATTTCCAGTGATGCCTCCACTAAAAATCCTTGAAAAATATTAGAAGCTCTGAAAACACAACCCCTAACTTCTTCCAAATTTTATTTTATCCTCAGAACTAGGCCCAAAGGTTTATCTGCATGTGCAAATGTCTTTCAAACAATATTTTTCCTGTAATTTGATACAAAATTGTCTCATGACAGAAATCATGCTCTGCTATTAAAAATCGAATAAATCCATATTGAATCAAGCTGCTAGCACATGGCATAGATAAGAATGTCTAATCTCAAACTAAACCTCTTACTTATTGCCACCACTTTTTAGCAGCAGGGTAGCACTGAGGTCTTGCTGGATTAGGCATCACAGATGAAAAAGAAGAGCAATCTCTGACCTTTAAATACTCTCAGCCAAAAGTAGGCTGAGGCTGCAGTTGTCATTGACCACAAGCAGCTTAATTCTATCTCTGCCAGCCTCAGCTTGCTCCGTCCCAGCAGCACTGCAGCTGTTGCAGGACATCCCAGAATAATTTTCCTAATAACTCCAAGATGTGCCTCTGTCAGAAGTAGTTGCAGCAAGGACAAGATCACACTTAATGTGCCATGCAGCTGGACTTCAGGGGATCCTTAACAGCGTGGAATTTCATGCAGGATATTCCAGACCCCTCAAGCTACACCCACAGTGTCTGTAGAGAGCCAGGATCTGTGGACCTAAAGATTGAGATGTGTAAATTCGGAGCATGGATGTATGGGTATCTGCATTTTTAGTTACTCTTTCACAAATTCAAGGATGGAATCAAAGCAAATTTGCCTCATTTGGACAGCTCCTGTTTACATAAGCAAGAGAGGCCTGGAACTTTGATTCAGAAAACTCATTGCCAAGATATTTAGGACATGAAGATACATTTAAAGTATTAAACAGAACACAGTGAAGCTTATTAAAAGCAATTTAAAGTAACCTAATAACGCTCTGAATCATTGCAACATTCTAAACAAGTCCAGTGACGAAAAGGAGAAAGACACAGGATGAAATGAAATTATAAATATGGAACTGAGGAAGAAGACACCCAAATGCTGGAAGATTTTCTTTGCAGTAAATTGTACCTTGATGATGTCCAGACCAGGCTGAGGGTACTCTAGGACTGGAAGTTGCTCATCTATATTCATTAGTCCAATCTCATCTGGATCAGCTCCCTGACTCACTAGATATACCACTTCCTGCAGCAAGCCTGTGCCTGCATGAACCAAACAATGAAAGAGAACAGATTGTATTACAGTTCTTATCTAAACACAGCCATATGAAGGGAGACCTAAACAAGAAATAATGGCAATTTTTGTCCTCAACATCTGCTGTGAGCTAACTCTATTACTACTGTTCTAATATAGTATGTCAGCTCTTTTAGTTTTAGTTTAAATACATGTAGGTCTTTCATGCAAAAGACCTAAGATTTTTTTCTTTAGTAATCATTTACATACACATCTGTCTCCAAATCACTTAACCTGTGAATTGCAACGCATTTAACAAAAGGTTTTACCTCTGGAAATGTTACCTTGGCAAAACACTACTATTTCCATTTTAGAAACTAAAAAATGAGGTGAACAGAGGTCATCCAAGTTCACAAAATGCATTAGTGGCTGTGCTGAGAAACCTTTATTCTAAATTGCAGGCAAAGCCCCTGTTATGCAATGATTTGAGAGTCTATTTATGCCTCCAGGTTATGGAGTGGATAAAGCCCCAAACACATCATGCACAGTGAGTCAGTCACAAGCTTTAGAGGCCTCAATTATGCATCTCTCCCCACTCTGAGGACATTTACAAAGCCACCATTAGATATCATCACCAATGACTGCACTTTGGAAAATTAATAGGTACTTCAATTAGACCTTTGGACAGGGAAACTATTTCAAAGTGACTTTACCTTCAGGCAGGTAGGGAACTCTCAAAACAGAGATATTTGACAGAGGGTCATGAAGAGAAGAGCTCTTGGTGAGATGGAAGAACTGAATGGGGAGAGATCACAGCGAGCCAGGGGAGGGACCCCACAGTTTAGATGGAAAGTCTCAAGGGTGTGGGACACCCTGGAAACTGCAAAAGACAGACCCATTATTTAAGAGTTGAGAGCAGTAAGGGAAATGAGACCGAGATTTATTCACTCTCTTGTGTTGCCTAAAGGAATAGGTTATGTTTTCAGAACAGGTTACAAAGCCCAAGCCTGTTCCTGCATCCCAGTCCTTGGAATTACAAGCTGTAAACTCTGAGATCATGACCATTTGAACTTGAAAATAATTTGTTTGTTGCAAGTCACTTGTAACAGTCACTAGTTAATTCTTGTTAACTAACAAGACAGTACACACAAACAGGCACCTTTGTACCAATCCTTTATGTTGTTCCAAAACCCCCAGTATTGTATCATTATTCTGGTTGGTTTTTAACCTGAGACAGAAACAGTCAAGTGAGGCTGATGGTTGGAGTGAACACAGGCTGGATACAATGTGAAAGAACACACACCTCCAATAATTGTTTTGGATGGCAAGCACTTCAAGATTCCACTGTTCCCTTACTGATTGATGGGTAAATTAAAAAGGTTTGGGATTGGGAAAAAAAAAAAAAAGAAGACACTTTTACATTACTATCACCCACAGAGACAGCTGTCACACACTTAATACACACTTGGCACCAAGGCTCTTCACTCTGCATTAAGTTCAAGAATATATTTTATGCATTAAAATTAACATTCATACAATACTTTAGTACCAATCCTTGTGACTCTGAATGAGCACAACCCTTGTTCTCATTAAATATTTATTCTGACCAGAAACACCCTGGTTCTCCATAATTTATTTCAGTATTTCCAATTCCACCTGCAAAGAGAAATGCTTTTACAGCAGCCCTGTCACTGTGAAAGGAAAAGAAATAACTCAGTGGGGATACACAATAAACTATTTTTTCTTTGCTCAGCTGCTCTCTAGGCAAAAAGCTTCCATCTCTATTGTGCCTCTGAATACAGAAGGGTTGTGGCAGAACCACACTGAAACTTGGGGAGAGCAGCACATTCCCTACCAGCTCTCCACAAAGCCCACCAGAAAAGTTAAAAGTGGAGCACAGGGAGCACAGCCCCCACGGCCTCACCTGGCTCTGCTCAGACCCGTGGCTGTGCACCAGACCTGGCTTGATTGCAATCAAATCCACAGAGAACAGCAGAGGTGGGAAATGACATATTTCCCATCCACAGGGGGGATTTTGGAAGCTCAAAAGTCTCCATCTAAAAGTGTTTCTACCAAAACCAGTGACACACTGAAAGAGAAATGCTGGGACTATCCAGCAGGCTGGAATTTCTCCTCCCTATACTGGCAGCAGGATCACTGATCTCAATTTCCCTTACCCATGAAAACTCTACTAGTTTTCTCTTTTGTCACTCTCTGTATTAGCCTGATTTTTTTCCCACATTATCACTCAAGTTACTGTTCTTTGAATTTCAGGAGCTTAATGCAAATGAAAATTAAGGAATTAACTTTTGAGGGAACAGTGATTTTTTTTTTTTACTTGTCACTGTTAATCAATTATTATTTATCATACACATATACACATTCCAAAACCTCCAGGTAAAAAATTTATCATTGACCTGGTTTCCTGTTTAAAAGAACAAAAGAAAAAGCATCACATGCTTATTTTTTAAAAAAGAAAAAAAATCTCAAAGCTTTTATATGCATAATTAGAAAGGTACAACCCCCTCACATCTCTACTAGGACTAAAACCAACTCAAATTAAATGTATCAGAGCTAAATGTTCTTTTGGTTTAGAAAGGATGTCTTCACCTAGCAACAGGCAACCCAAATTCCAGACCTGGCTGCTAGGGCAACATCTTCAACCCTGGGAACACCAGCTGGCTGAAAAGCCAAAGGAAGTGGGATACTGCACCTATCCACAAGATGGAAAGCCCAAGCCTAGACCTAGGCTAGCAGAATTTATTAAAATGCCATAGTAGGATGGGAAGTTAGTCTTCTGCTGCAGCCCCATCTGTGTGTGAAACAGACAGAAATTTGCCATTTGACCCAGCTGACTTTGTGATCTCCATGGAGATTTGCAAGAACCATCATTTTATGGATGGAAGGTAAATTCCTGAAACTGAGATTATCAAAGGAGATTATGTGAATAATGCCATCCATCCCAGTCCATCACAAAAACTGGCCAGACCTAAATGTCACAGAGACTTTCTTAGTAAAAGGAAAATTATGATATCTGGATGGACAGAAGAAAAATGTGAGGCAAGCTAAATAAAAAAAGAAAATAAAAGTTTGCAGAGCTTCTCTCTGTACTCCTAGATGTCTGGCCCTGCTGAGGCAATGGGTGTTGTGCGTCTCCAGTGTCTTCACTGCTTCCTCCCTGTGCTGCTGAACACCTGCACACGTACATGCACACCTCACTTGGGATGGTACAGGAGGACAAATACAACAGGATAACCACTGAAAAACAGGATTCACTGCCAGCCTTCGGACATGAGGCACTGAATACCACATTAATAAGTGGTATTCTACCACTTATTCTACCCTTTCTTCTTCCACCTGCAGCATTTCATTTGGGAGGAAGACTGCTCACCCTGCCACCTCTAAGGCCATATTGCCAAAACAGACATGGAATTCATCAACACTTATGCAATTCCAGCTAAAATGGAGGCAGTCAGCATCTGAGGAACTTCGGTGCACAGTACCTGAGAAATGCTCTTCCTGACAAGCTCCTCTGCTATGTCAATACAACGCCCCAGGAGAACATGCAGTGTTCCAGTTTATCACACAATATCTGGAAAGAGAGGGGGTGGGAAACAGCTGAGAGAAGCTGCTGCCTGCCAGAATCTGCAGGTCTTTAGGAGACCTTTTTAAATTATCTGTGAGCCTGTATTTCTGCCCTGCATAACTGGAGTGTGCAGGTGGGGATGCACTGTGCATTCCTGTGCTACTAATGACTCACAGAAACCAGGGCTCATTAAAAATCCCACCACGCCCCAGCAGTCCCTGTGACTGGCAACTCTTCCTTTGTGCTCTTTCCATGGCCAATGCCTCAGCAGCAAGAGCAAAGTCAGACCAGGGCCACTCTGCCTCTGCTCATCAGGAGCTGCTGCAGCAGCAACCAGGCAGCACAGTGAGACAGACACGACTTGGGAAATGCCACAGCTACTCCAGGCTTCTGTGTGTTAGATGTCACCCAATGTCAAATTTAGTCAGTGTGTAAGGGAGAAATATTCTATAGTGCAGATGTTCTCTTGATTCTTTCAACTCTTTCTGGTCACTGGCACTCCTGTGAAGTCACCAGACATCATGGATGTGTTCAAAGTGAAGTGGCATGTATAAAATCATAAGATTTCTGGTGAAATTTCACTTCTCTATGTGGTTGCTAAGGTAGTTTCTTTCAGTTTCTCTTCTCTTATCAGCTAAGACAGGACAAACCTGCAGCCCAAGGATGCTAAGGCCTTTGGTATATTCCCTTTATTTGCTCCTTGTATGGAAACCACATGAAAAATTAAAATAAAGAAATACTAATGCTAGTAATCTAGCAATCCCAATTAGCTGTACTTTGTTTGATCTGCCAGTGCTTGACCAAATTTTGGCTAATACAATGCAGCAAATCCATTATGACTCATAACTTTTAATAGCATTGGTAAATGCAAGTGCTCATTAAAAGTGAGGGCTGCTAAAGCTGCCAGACTGGTCTGCAAGTGCTGTACAGCAGGGCCTCACACCATTGTTCTAATTGCCTGCAAGATCATTCCCCTTTGGCTAATTTCAGTATAAATCTACAGGTCAGAATGACAGATTCATCCTCACCCTACAATACTGGAGGGAAAATCAGATTTTTCCAGTAGAATAAAAAAAACCCCACATTTCCAAAACATTAAAGTATCTCTTCTTATGGTCTGTATGCTGAAATTCTCCTCCACATTCAAATTCCACCTGGCTTAAGAATAGAGGTTTTCATTAACAACTAGGGTTTTAAAAATAAAGATAATGGATATACCTTGATACTATATTTTCAAATTCTTCTGTTTTCCTAAAGGAGACTGGGTATTCAGAATAGAGACTGAAATTGTGATGTTGTATTGTCACACTATTTTTTTTGACTGATCAAATAAATATTTATTAGAGGACCTAATTTTCAGAAAGGACTGAATACTTATCTTCTAAGACTAATGCCCCTCTTAAATGGCCTAAATGCCACACAGTCAATAGTGACTTGTCAAGGGAGACCATGGGACACAAAGAACCTGAATTCAGACGTTCTGAAAATAAAGGGGACAACTGAAGTAAGACTGGATTTAAAAGAAGTGTTAAATACACAATTTCCAGCAACATTCAACAAGCACAGTCTTAGATTTTTAGACTCCCTAATCCATTTATTTTTCTGCTTGCAGCTACCAGCTTTTAAACCAAAACCAACAGGCTAAATTCTGCAGACACGGGTCCATTAATTCTGAGTTGTGTTTTGAGAATGTTTTGCCAGCGGCTATAAACAGCACTATGAAAACCCCATTCTATTTAGGAGGAAAACCTACTTTCTGTTTTGGTAAAAATGCTGTCACTGAACTGTTTACACAGATGTATTATCCACAGAATTATTGCTATTATGTCCAATACAGTATCCTAAAGCCCTGCTTTAATGAACTGGTTACAAAGCAGGGCTATTTTCGGCTAATGCATTAGTACTATTTTTTTTCAAAAGTGGCCTGAGTCGTGATTCTCCCTTACATTAGCACACTAACTACTCAATAGAGGACAGGATGAGAAGTGCACATCGACCACAGAGTGTCTGGGATCTGGCACTGACAGCTGGGGCAGCCCCACTCCCACACAGCGAGGCAGGCAGCCACTACTGCCCACACCAAACACCAGCTTGGAGAAAAACACCTCCTCTGAAGCATGCTGGGTCCTAAACCTGGAGCAACACTAGTAAATAAGACACACCAGGACCTGTTCTCTGGGAGATTTGTGGCACAGCCAAATCCACACCCACAGAGATTGATTCCCTCAAGAAGAGAGATTCATCTGTTGCTTGCTGGCAGAGGTCTCTTGCTGAGGAGAGCTGGGGCAAAAAGCCTTTCTTTTCTATCCTTGTTAATAATCCACAACATCCTCACATGCTCTGCAGTAAGGGCTGGGTAAGTAGTATCCTAAAAGATCTAAGAACTGTGAGTCAGGTCCACAGATCTACTGTTCATCAACAGACCACAAGTTTGCCTTCGTTTGCCTTCTGATTGAAGGGTCACGATTTGTGTCTTCAAGTTTGTCACGACATCCATGACTTCCTCTTGTACAGGTGTCCTGGATTTTGACACAGGTCCTTCACAGACAGCTGCTGCTGGTTGGTTACAGACAGCTCTTGGTATCAGATCTTCAAAGGGAAAATTGTTTTACTCTTGAAGCTTTAGCTGGGCTGTCCATATCTGTGGATGCTCATCCTGTCTTGCACCAGGTGTCATCATTAATGCAGTATCTTCACTCAAACTGCCCCAATCCACTTAAAATTAGATTGGCCAAATTAGCTGAAGGAGTTTCTACTTTTGTCATCAACTCATATAGCAAATTTTGTGTGGGACAAACCAGAATGCATCCTGCCAAAATACTCTGCAGGTTGTTTTTCTACCAGGAATGACAAAGAGCAGGCTAAAGGTACCAACAATCCTGCTCTGGCACAGGCATCTGTAAAAGCAGACATCTGCCCATATCCTTAGGTTAATCTTTTTTCCAGTTTCTACTCACCAGCCAAACATGCTCCCATGGTAAAAAGAGAACAACATCCATCAGGCTAAAACAAAAAAAAGCAACATACAACATGCAGGAACATTGAAATAACAGATAAGCCTGCTTGTTCTGACAGAATGACATTTCTTTTCACCCTTCCCACATCTATTGAAGGCTGACCAGGTCTAAAGCCAACCCAGCACATTAAGTTGTTATCTCAGTTGTAGTCTGTCCTCCTGCATCCTCTGGCAGTTCTATTCTCCCATCTTTTTAGAGCCCATATCAAAAAAACATGACTAAATTGTATAATACATTACCCCAGCAGGAACTCACAATCTCCAGATGAAAGTCTTCCCACTGTGCCTAATTTCCCTTCGATTTCACACACTGTACCAAGGACAACAATGCAGGAAAGAACTTAGCTGTGATGACAAGTCATTGGGTTTTAAAATTATGCTCAAGGACTTCACTGCAAAAAGAACTGCATAGTTACCCTTAGCTCCATTGATTTCTAGGACAACTCTATCACTGTGTGTTCTGCTCTACAGACTATGGTCTGTGGGTAAATGCAGAGCTTCACAGCAAGCTCTGCTGACTGAGATAGGATCAGAAATCAGGAAACAACAGGGAACCTCTGTTAGGCACTTGTGTTGAGGTAGATCTCATACCCTTGGCTGTGAACATACCCCTCTCCCCATATAATAATGTCAGAAAATGTCTGTCACTACTCAAAAGGCGATTCTCTGCCTCAGTTTCAACCCCTTCCAGAAAAATAGTTAGGCAAAACCTGCCTACACACTAATATGCATTTGCACATATTAGGTAGTCAAGTTTCAAGAGCACATCACACCAATAATATAATGTGAAACAGCTGCAGGTATAGGTTATACATTAAAAAAAACCACAACCTGTCCAGTCAGCTATTGCTTGTCTCAGGTCAGGGAGTAAAGCATTTTATTCCACACAGAATCCCACTCAAATTATAGCTGCACTAAGCAAAACCATTCTTCTCAAGGTACCAATGTCCCCCCTCATTTAGCTAGACTGCAGTTTTAAGGCAGTTACAGCCCTTTCCATTGCTGCTCTTCAGAATCAGAAATGGAAAAATGGGAGTATAAAAGGGGATCAGACCGTCGATATCACCCTTGGTTTGATGCCTGAAGATTTTAGCTTTTTATACATTTTTCCTGTATTCATTCTTTGTGGACTGATAATACATGGTTATATAGCTCCTGGTATTTTTCCTACCCCTTCATTTTTTAGATATGATCATTTGTGAAACTTACAAAAATATAGAAATCTTATGCTGGGTGTGTCCATAACCAAGGGGGAACCTGGAAGCTTCCAATAACGACCTGTTTTTCTATCTTACCATTTTAATACTGTTACAAGGTGTTGCCCTTTGATATCAGGTAACAGGTTTTACATATGTTGCAGCAAAATGGTTGAAGACACTTTTTCTGACAGAAAGCACTGGTAATGCCATAGAAGCACTGACAGCCATCATTGCTAATGTGCATTTCAGCTCTGCATGTAGAGTGCAATCCAGCTTCAGCAATGCCTCCAGCTGTTCTGTGCTGCTTTGGCAACCCTGACCAGCAGTAAACAGGCTTTTAACTGCATGATTAATCTGTGTTCCTCATTGCCTTGCATCAACAGGTAGGCAAGAGGCCAATGGCACCTGGGCTGTGCCAGCCATGCTGTGGCAGCAGGGCCAGGGCAGGGACTGTCCCCTGTGCTGGGCACTGCTGGGGACACACCTCAGATCCTGGGGCACTTCTGGGAAGCTCAGGACAAGAAAGACATTGAGGGGCTGGAGCGTGTCCAGGGAAGGGAACGGAGCTGGGGAAGGGGCTGGAGCACCAGGAGGGGCTGAGGGAGCTGTGGGGGCTCAGCCTGGAGAAAAGGAGGCTCAGGGGGAACCTTCTGGCTCTGCACAACTCCCTGACAGGAGGGGACAGCCGGGGGGGTCAGGCTCTTCTGCCATGGCTCAAGCAAAAGGATGAGAGGAAAAGCTTATTTCAATTTCAGACCTGTAATTTACTAGTTTCTCTACAAAAATATATATGGTAGGTGACATCTCTTTGCCCATGAGAACTGCTTACAATCATATATGAAGAATTCTGGTAGAGAAGAAACACATCCAGTGGAAAACACAGACAAAAAGATTATATGGTTTATCCCATGTCACAGAACCTACAGCCACAAAGTCACATTGGATGCCCAGTCTCCCAAAGCTTGCATTACTTCTAAAGCAGCATTTTTGGGACAAAACAGGGGGGAGTTCCTTCTCCTCAGCATGGGGTGTGTGAGTCCTTAGTGTACCCAACAAGAGAAAAACCTTCATTTAAGAAGACTGCATAAAAAGAATAAAAAATTGAAGCATTTTTCTTCCTTTCATTAATATCTTCACTGTGTCAGATGAACATTGACATGAAATGAAGACTGGCTGGTGGGTTTGGCTGATCTACACAATTTTCTAATTCTTTAGTCTTTGAGGTCATTAACATTTAATGCAGTCAATTTCACACGTTGAGAATACACTTTTTACCCAGGGTAAAAGCTTTTTTCTTTTTTTCTTTCCTACACCTGTTTACTAGAAAAAGGCAAGTTGAGCTTTGCACTACTTAACAGCAGGGAAGCAATTATGCTACCTTTGCAAAAGACCCAGCAAAACCTATTAGATTACTGGAGAATTTTTCATCTTCTGAACCATTTGTTTTGCCTCTAGTAACATCTCTTTACCTGTTTGATAAAAGGGTCATGAGAGAAACACTGCTATCTAGATAATAAAAGGAGCTTCCTTTAACCACAGATCTCTTTTTTCTCTGTTTTTGTTTCAAGTTTGAGGCATACAAGGACCTATTCAATTCTACTCACATTGAAATCAAGTCAAATGTATCAGTGGCAAACTTAACATTGTCTTCAATTACTTTTTTTTTTTGATAGTTTTATTTATAATTTCTTTGCCTAACAGCATTTAAGAGTGAGTAAATACCTGAAGGTATTTTGAGCTATTTTTAAGTAAAAAGGTAGATTCATTTCAGAAGGACTTTCAGAACACAGGAACCCAGTGGCTCTAAATCCCCAGAAATAGGAGTCACTTTCTGCAACTGAATGGTCCTCAGTGGAGTGAGTTTAAGCTGTGGAGTGTTTACTCTTCTCAGTGGTGGAAGGAACATGATTTCTCCCATCAAGAGCATTAAATCAGATTCAAATATAGACCCTGTCCATCAGTCCCTAAAGAAACAGCTCCCAAAGCATATCTCTATCACACAATGCAGTTTGCTCTTCCTTTCCTGTTTGAAAAGAATTCCATTCATTCTGGCCAGCTGGTATGGGAACTGATGCAGATTCATCTGTCACTAAAACAGAACATCTGAGCTTTATACGTTGCTTAAAGAAACCAAATAACTGTGATGTTACTTTCAGAGAGAAAAAGTTACATGCACTATTCTAATTTTAAAGATATCAACTCATTCAACCAGATTCATGAAACTAACAGAGGTTTCCCATCATTCCATGTCACAGAGCATAATATTGCTCCAAAAACCACAGGTGAAAGGAGAAGAATCCCAAATGTATTTTGTGTAAAAATGTGATTTTTTAAGCCAGCCTCATGATTTCTCGAGGCATGCCTCTGGGCCAGTAACATTTAAATTAATTCTTTAAATGAAAATGGTTTAAGCCCAAGGCAACAAAATTCTGCAGAGGTTGTAGCACTATAAATCTAGCTCAGGAGATTCTGGCTCTTTTTCAACTGCAAAGCTGCTGCTATAAAACAATGCCAACAAAACTGCTGGGAGAAGTTCCATATGAGAACACTGGAAATTAAAGCAAGTCAACTAATTTAATACACATGGATGCTTGTGTGCCCCGAGGAGCCTTTTGCTGCAAAGGCCACTCAGGGCTGCCACTAGGAGGGAAACCTCTGCAATCCACCGCAGCTGCCACACGTCCCTCTGACAGCTCCCAGCCGAGCCTCCCACAGCTCAGGAACATCCTTGGGCAACCTTTCAGCCTGATTCTCCCCTCAGTTATGACTGTGCAAATCAGGACTGACTGTCAGCAGTGTTCAACCTGTGCACATCTGGGTATCTGCAGCCACGTGAACTTAGTCAAGCAATAATACTCTGTATATTGAATAATAAGATTGTCACTGTGAAGTACAGTAATACCAGTCTCACCTGCAAATATAATCTCATTGCCAGGAGATTTTTACAGTCTGTGAAAAACTTGAAAAGTAGGATTGAACAAGATAAACAAAGCAAGGTTTTGGCATGCTTACTTGGTACATTTTCTTTGTCATGTATTTCTTTACTCAAGGTTTTGCCAATCTGTTTTATAACATGGTCTCACAGACAGCTAAGGCTCATTGGAAGGCAAAGAAACAAGAGGCCAAAGATAATAAATCCTTAAACCAACTTCATAGCTAAACAAAAAGCACTATGTCTACATCTCCAATGGTTCAAGCCTCTCTTTGCCTTAAGTGTAGCAACTTTTGAGTGCTGAGTCTAATCAGAGAACTATTTAGATGCTGATGAGCTGAAGTCTATTATTTTCAATGGGGAATCAGATGAACAGGAAAACTGCTCCTTATATTGTACCCTCTGTATCCCACAGTTTAACAGTTGTCCCTGTCACAGCTGTAATGGTCAGTGCATCAAACAACTCGTTCCCCATAATGGAAGAAAACCCCAGGGCACACACAGTTCTATGGGAAGAACATAACAGAGATTATGGGATGAGGGAAATGGGCCATGGAGAATGCAGAGAGAATGTAAGAGAGAGGAAGGACAGAACTCCTCCATCAGCCAAGGTGACCCAGCAAGAGGAAATGTTAGAAACAGGAAGATAAAAGAGTTGTGCACACAGTGGGAGAGGCACAGAGAACAGGAGGAGAAGAGAACCCCCCATGCATGCAATGCACTGCCAGAGGCATGACCTGTACACAAAGAACCTCTCAAACAAATAAAGAAATGGACTACTCAAACTGACTTTCCCTGGTTCGTTTCATGTTACACCACAGGTGAGTATGAAAGAATTCCAAAGGGGAGAACTCAGTAAATATACACACATGAAAGCTGTCCTTGGAATGACCCACAAACTCACTGCTGGCACTTCATTAAGGCAAAGGTCTAGAGCCATCATATTCCCTAACAGCCAAAGGGTAGTTACAAAAATCCAGTACTACAAGTGAAACTGAGAATCTATAAAAAGATCCCAAGACAGGTAAGGCCAGAGGCAACATTTGCTCTTTTGACCTGTTGTCTGGCACCAAATGCAAGTTCTCATGTACTGGCTGGACTTGAAGCTGGTATTTGCTCAACAATTGACATTTTTTCACACAGAATTCCAAAAAATTATTTGGCATAATAATCACCATGGGAGAGAGACCTTCATTATTATTGGAAACAGCTTGCTTTCTCAAATTACCAGATTTGCAAAAGACATGAACTTGTGGGTCTTGCCCCAGAATGCAAAGTACACAAGCATTTAGAACACACACAGGATGGTATTAAGGGAGCTGCTGTGCACCACTTCTGAGTAAGCACATGGACAGATCATGTCCAGTCAGGGTGACATTGTAGGACACAATAAAACACTGGAGAACCTGAACTAAACATTACACATTAGGGACTGATTTAATTCCACTGAAATCACTGATGTTAGCAAACAGCTAACCTGGCTCATAGCAGGGTGACTGAGGGAATACCATGAAAACATTTGCTTCTCCATTGATTCTGTAGCTTAAGTTCACAGACAAGAATTTTAATTTTCAAGTAGGATACAGGAAATCCACAGGATGAGAGGGTTCAATGCAAGTTGTGACAGAGGCACTGTGCTCCCTGCAAACAGTGCATCTGTATCTTATCTGTGGGGTGAGCTCCAGTTACTTAATGCTATACAGAATGGCATTCTGGTTTACACTTTCTCCTGCAAATCTGTGTGTCCCACTCAGCCTGCCCACTCTACACTACAAAGTTATGTGGAAGATGAAACTTTTGACTTCATTTCTTCAGTAGCACACCTGATTTTAAATTATGCATCACGACAAAAAATGTTTTCTATAATTACAGTACTCACATATATACAAACATAGACACACATTCATGTGTCTGAGTCTCTGGGTTTTAGCCATAAATTTTCTCATAGTCCAGAAACTCCCAAAAGCTGTTACCATTGATTGGCCACAGGTGTTAAGAATAATTAAATATATAAGGGATATCATTATTCAGCCATCCATCAGTGGAAATCACATTAAAGTAGAGCCACTTTCCATTAGGCTGATTACATTACTACCAGTAAGGCCACTGGTACATTTGATTTTCTACCACTATTGAAACAGCTTCTTCCTGGGTCACTCCCAATTTACCAACAACTGTAACTATTTCCAAGCACCACCTCCATTTCACATGTTTGGAGCTGCACTGTCTATTCCTGCAGTGTGCAGTGTCTTCCAAATGACGTCCAGACCATTTCACCAGTCCCTGGGACAGCTGAAGCAGTCCTGGCCCTATGAGCCACTTGTGGATTCTCTTTGCCAGATAAGCCACCATATGGTCAACAGCTACTGCTGCAGCCTTCTGCTTGTAGCCACAGGCTCTGGCCTCTCACACGTCCAGCACACAGACTTGTTTGGATATTTTCCACCATTTGAGCAGATGGAGAGCTGCTGCTACACTGGACAAAGCTGATTTCTTTAGGAACAAGAAAAAAAGTTTTCTGTTGGACCTATTCAACGTTGGTGCATTTTTCTTTCAGTGTTGTTCAAACACATTTTATTCACAGGAACTAAATAAGTGGTCCCAGCTGTGTTCTACCACTAAATACTAGCAGAAAACAAGCTGAACAATTTTACCCCAAATAATTTCACTTTGTGCACATAATCTGTTTTGTGAACCTACGTTTTTTCTTTAGAGCAACATAATGAAAATTCTGATTAAGTCCAGTAAACAGAAAAATCTTTATCAACACTATTGAGAGGCAGAAAGATGAATTTGTAGTTAGGGTAATGAGCTTCTGGATTTAATTCCTGGCTTTGCTGTAGACTTTCTGCATGACCTTGGCTAGTGGGTTCCCTGAGTGGGAGCCATCCTAGGGAAGCCCAGTTTCTGCTGTTTATGCCTGTCCCTAGCCAGCAGCCCCTCTGAAGCCCGAAATAAACTGTAAGGCACAGAGGAGCAGCTGACAAAAAATGCTTCCAAGGGCTTTGGTAGACTTTGGGCTATAAGAAGGTGGAGCTTGAAGATGCTATTACTATTCAGAGCCTATTCCCTCAACAAGGACATCAGATTACTCACCACCCAAGTATTCTCTTTCCTGGCAAATAAAACCCTATTTTGACCTCAAGGCTGCTCCTCCAGCTCATCCACACAATATTGCAGTTTCAGCTTCAGTGCTGCATTTGTCACCCATCTTTTCCTTCTCCCGGTGACTGCCAGTAAATCCTCCTGTAGCATGTCCATTTTCTAAGTGAGCAGTTCCCTGTGACTGGGGCCCCAAAAGATGTGATATTATATTGCTATATGCACAGAACAGCAAATTAAATATGATTATGCAAGCTGGCTTTCCACAGCTAACTGTCTAGCCATCAAAACTAGGCTATTGCCAGCTATTAATGATATTGTGGCTGGCTGAGATTGGCTGAGGATGTTTAACAAGACACCACTAGGAAATTGGGGTGCAATTCTAACACAGGAACATTGCAGCCTCAGAATCTCAAAACTGAAATCTTAAACCACAAAGAACTTAATAGTGTTGGTGCTGTATGCTAGAAATCTTGAAGAAGACGTTTTAAAAGAACTATTTAAATGCAGCTGTCTACTCCTAATCCTAGTATTTTGAGGGTCATCCATCTACATATTTCCCCTTATCTAATGTATCGTCTATCAAGCTCTTGCCAATCTTTAAAAGCATACTTAGTAACAAAATATCAGAAAATGTAAAGACAAATGCTTGAAACTGCTTGAGAAATGATAAAAACATAACAGCTGCTACATTGTAAAAATGTGTGTGCTTGAAGCAGCACACCAGGAAATTGAAAAGCATTAGCCATTCACACAACAAACAATGAAGTAAGTCAGAAACCTACAATACTGAAACATCATTTTACAAGGGCATTTGCAGAGCTGACATCTGTTATCTCCAGTGGACTTTGGGTTTCCTAGAAAGAGATCATTTCATTGTCAGAAAAAAAGTCACTCAAGAACGCACTTACAAAAGAGTTTATCTGAATTTATCAGGTGGGGTACAAAGCTCCCATATTGTCTGTCTTTTTGCAGGCAGCACTACGTCCATGGTAATTCTCTTTAAATATTTTTGCTTGGAAACGAAGAGGATTAAAAAAATCAAGAAATACGGCATTACAAGCAGACACCCAAACGGTGTGCAACAGCCAGAGGATGCATTTACCGGGCAAAACATTCACTTGTACTGCAAACAGGAGGCCTTCCTTGTGATTCAGACAGTGCAGCAAGAACGTACTTGGAGCACATGTTCTCCCAGAACGATCTGGGCAGCCGCCGGGGGAGCGCAGCACGGAGGGCGGGCTGTGGAGCAGACACCCAACCTGTGCACCACAGCAGCCATTCGCAGCGATGCCACAGACCTTCCCCGTTCGACATCTTTGCCGAGCGGGATTTCCCTCGCCCGGAGCAGCGTCGTCATACTCCAGCGGCTCGGGACCACCCAGGCGGGGTCACCGGGCCGTGCTGGGCGCCGGCGTGTTCCCACCCTCCGTGGGTCCCCCACAGGGCCCCCGAACCCCTCCGTGCCCGGGACAGGCTCTGAACTCTGCAGAGCTGCGGGGGCTGCCGGGAGCAGAGCACCACACCTGGCACAGGGCTCCATCCCGGGACACCGGACAGCATCCCCGGATACAGGACACAACCTCTGCATCCAGGACAGCGGCCCCGGGGCTCCATCCCCGGGTCCAGGGCACCATCCCCGGGTCCAGGACACCATCCCCGGGTCCAGGGCACCATCCCCGGGTCCAGGGCACCATCCCCGGGCACACCCGCGGTGGAGAACGGGCTCGGGCCTCGCTCCCACATCCCGCGGGGGCCGGGGCACCTGCAGCCCCCGCTCCCGGCCCCGGCTGCCCGGACAGCGGGGAGAGGAGGAGGACGAGAAGGAGGAGCAGGAGCCGCTCCCCCACCACCGCGGCAGCCCCGGCCCGCCCGCCCGCCTACCTGATTTGGGATAGGTGACAATCCAGACGTCGCTGTCCCTCACCGGGAAATTGGCGATCTCCTCCATCTTCCCGCGGCAGAAGGGCGGCAGCCGCACCCCATTGTACTCGAAGTACTTGCTCTCGAACTCGCAGGGCGTGCTGGGGGTCTCGGCCTCGCTCTCCGCCATCCTCTTCCCTGCGGGCCGCGGGGGAGGCCGAGCTGCGCGGGCCGCGGGCGCTCCGGCGGCAGGGAGGGAGGGAGGGAGGGAGGGATGGAGGTGGGGAGGGAGGGAGGG